>VXBR01004867.1:82300-127554 GCA_013400215.1 Cisticola juncidis | reverse complement strand
CGGGTCTGGCGGCGGGGGGGCAGGGCCGGCAGCGGGTGGCGGGCAGGCAGCGCCTCACGGAGGGGCCGCCATTTGGTGAGATCCCGTCAGGGCCTGGTGCCCCTCCTCTTGGCGTTCAGCTGGAAAAGCTCTGCTGTGGTCTCGGGCTCTGCCGGGAGGAACCTGTAAGAAGGCAGCACGCGTTTGGTAGGCAAAACTCTTCTCGGAGAGTTTCCGCGGAAATGATGCCCAGAGAAGCTGGGATGTCCTGGAAGTGTCCAAGGCCAGGCTGGATGTGGCTTTGGGCTGCCTTGTCTAGTGGAAGATGACCCTGCCCATGGAAGGGGCTTGAAACGAGATGATCTTAAAATCCTTTCTAAACCAAAACTATGTTAATATGATTTTTAGGTGCATTTGGTCCCTTTTAACAAAGTTTTGTCAAAGCGGTGTTGAAAACCCTTTCCACGGCTTGGGTGTTACACATTATTACATCTGTCTCCCTGCGATTTGTCTCCTGAGGGGCCCATCCGCATCAAATAAGGAAACCATTAACATCACCTAGAGGAAACAAAAAACCGTGTTTGCTGGTTCAGAGCCATTGTTAAACCTTACATAAAATTTTGTCTGGCACTGGGGCAACTCTCGTGCTGTATGAAATGTAAACCCGCTCTGTGCTAGGCTGTGGATAGATGTAGAAAGGAGGTGGAAGAAATATTGTTGGAAAAGGGCTTTGCAAGGGACTGTGGGATGCCTGAATGGGAGTGATCGTTCTCTCTGGCTTTTCCCTGACCTCAGAAGTGCTCAGTTGCTGCCTGATGTGTGACTGTGAAGGGTTTTCCTGAATCCCTTTCAGGTTCCAGAACAGCGATGGGGAGGTCAAGTACTTGCGCGATGCTGAGGAACTGATCCGCCCGGAGCGGAACACGCTGACCGTCAGCTTTGCGGATTTGGAGCAGTTCAACCAGCAGCTGTCTACCACTATTCAGGAGGAATTTTACAGGTAAAACCTAGAGTGGGGTTTCTTCAGGTGGAGATGAGCTCTGCTGGAGTCTTAGGCCCATAATGTGTTTGCTTTTATGTAAAAGAATAAGAGACTTATCTTCTTTCTGCATCCTGAAAACACTTATATTTAAGATTTTTTTTTTTTACTGGCTAAAAACATTTCTTAGTGGATTACTCTCTGTAAACCATGCATTAACTAGATAATTGCATTTATTATGGTAAAGAAGTAGGTGGTCAGTATGAGAATAGAAAATAAACTCTAAAATTTTGTGGTCTGACAATATTGTGTTGAGTTGGTCACTTATTTTGAAGATATATTTCTTAACATAATGATAAAATTGTCCTAAAATGAGACTTTAAAAGTCTATTGTCAAACAGTAGTGCAAGTAACATTATTATACAGTGATCTCACATTTAGCATTTTTAGAAGTCTTTTTTGGGTTATACATCATAGCGTCAAAAGCCAGAACCTGAGAGTCGGATACAAGCCTTTGATGTAATCTGAAGCAGAGAAGGCATTTTGATAGCTTCTCTAAAGTTTGAACTTTTTTTCCATATTTCAGGGTTTATCCATACCTGTGTCGAGCAACAAAGACTTTTGCCAGAGACCACGGAAATGTTCCTGCCAACAAGGACTTCTATGTTGCATTCCAGGACCTGCCTACCAGACACAAGTAGGATGATTATTAATTCCAGAAATATGGGCTGATTTACTACCTGGGAAAAACATGTCAAAGCATGCTGAAAATGTTTGGGTTATGTAGTGTGAAATGTGCAATTGGCCAGTACAGTTGTGACAGAGTTTCCTGGTCTCATGCAGATTTTTTGACACAGTTTTTCATTTGTAAATCACACTCAGATACTTAAATTCATCATATTTCACAAACAAGTGAAACCTCTCTAGTTCAAAAAAAAAATTAGTGTGTGTTGCTTTTGAGGTGCCAGTGACGTAATTTTGCATTAGTTTGACCTTTAGTATTAATCTAAAAGTTTATGTAAAGTCATAAAATAAGAATATATTGTAGTGAGTTTGTTTCTTTTGTTTGTTACAGCAGTTCTTTACAGAGTAAAGACTGTATTTTATTTTAGTACCATGGGCCTAAAATTGTCAACTCAATAATTTAATCCTTGTGAATTTGTTTTAAACAGAATTCGAGAACTGACTTCAGCAAAAATTGGCTCCCTGCTGCGCATCAGTGGGCAGGTGGTTCGTACCCACCCCGTGCACCCGGAGCTGGTCAGTGGAACCTTCCTGTGCCTCGACTGCCAGACAGTGATCAAAGATGTGGAGCAGCAGTTCAAATACACCCTGCCAAACATCTGCAGAAACCCAGTCTGTGCCAACAGAAGGAGATTCCTGCTGGACACAAACAAATCGAGATTTGTTGATTTCCAAAAGGTATAGGGGTGATGACAACCAATAATGTCCCAGTGATAGTTGGAAGGTGTTGTTTGTATTTCTACAATTGAAGACAGTTAATTTTTGTTCTGTAAACACCTTAAGAAAAAGCACTGCAATTTCTGCAAAAGGTTTCTTCCTGTCTCTGGAGGACTTACGTTTAAGAACAGGAAACTACTAGTTTAGCTGTGTGACATTTATTGTCTAAGTAAGCCACTGAAACCCCACATATTCAGGCCAGAGTTAGTCTCATGTGGCCAGTACATCATGTGTGGCTGCTTTCTACAAGTATGAAAGAGGTGTTTATTGGTATCTGCAGTGTCTTGCTCTTCCAGGTTGATTTACCCTCCCAAATCCTCAGCACTTCACATCCCACAATTGTATTTTATGTCAGCCACATTAACTGAAATTTTCAGGTTACTGTTCCGAATTGTCACTGTGGCCCTTGTACATCCTCTAAGCTCCTCCAAGACTCCCAGGGTGCTGATGAGCGAAGGAAGAGGGACTGATTTGGATGGCAGCAGACAGATACTGTTCAACACCTCTGTCAGCAGTGTAGCTCTTGGAGCAGTCTCAGGTCTGGGATGTGCTCCGTGTTGAGCCTTCTCTCCCTGCCAGGTGCGCATTCAGGAGACTCAGGGTGAGCTGCCGCGGGGCAGCATTCCCCGCAGCGTGGAGGTGATCCTGCGCGCAGAGGCCGTGGAGTCTGCCCAGGCGGGTGACAAGTGTGACTTCACCGGCTCGCTGATCGTCGTGCCTGACGTGTCCCAGCTCTCCACACCAGGTTTGGTGCTCTCATGGCCTCCCTGAGGTGTCCTTCCTGCGGGTGCTGGGAGCTGCTGTCCTGACTGCCCTTTCACCGGCAGGCTTGCGCGCAGAAACCGGCTCGCGGGTGACGGGGACGGAGGGCTACGAGAGCGAAGGCATCCGCGGGCTGCGAGCCCTCGGCGTCCGGGAGCTCTCCTACAAGCTCGTCTTCCTGGCTTGTTACGTCGCACCAACAAATCCACGGGTGAGACTGCAGAGAAAGGAGATTTAAAAGTGTTGGTGATTTCTGTTCTGTATGGTTTTCCCTCAGATTAGGGAGCAGGAACGGGCAGAGCTTTAAGTGTGCATGTGTGCCACCTTTCTCTGTTGGTTTGACTGCCTTTATATTCTCATTGAATTTACACAGCAAGGTTCTTTTCTTGTCTTTGTTGCTCATAGCATTTTTCACAGATGTGATTATTTGCCAGTGTTACAGTTTGTTGTAAACAGCTAACTGGCACATGTATTTCCATTCAGCTTTCATCCATTTCTGCAGCGTTTCCTTTTCTTCCAGGAAATCCTATTGCTGCATTTTGTCACAAGAAAAGCAGGGATCCCTTTTGTTCCTTCTGGTTTATCAAGTGACATCTTGGGATGTTGCTGCAACAATACTGTCTACACCTGGGTTTTGGCATGGTGGGGTGCTGTAATCTATGATTCTGCTAACAACATCACCATCATATAGGAAAGTAAGAATATCTGGGAGGTTCTGCTAGTAGAAGTTCCTGGCCCCCATTTCAGAGCAGCAAAAGACCTTGGAAGTTCTAGTTAGTGTAAGTTAGTGTAAAATTGCTTACAAAGACAATTTTAGTCAAAGGAAGTCATACTGATTTTACTCTTTTTTTAATCTCTGTACAAGCAATTCACTTGAGATTTTCTCACTAACTGAAGCTACACCATTGATTTTGCCTGTTAGGAAATTGGCTATTGGTTTTTAAAGGTATAAAGTGATGAGGTTACTTGGCCTAAGGGCAGCTTTTCAGAATGTGTTCTCCCATCTAGATTTCAGACCAAGTTTTTGTGACCTGTCTGCAGTGCTCACATTCGTTAGTGAATCTGTAATTACTTCTATTGCTCTTTTATTTCCTTGGTTTAGTTTGGTGGAAAAGAGCTCCGAGATGAAGAACAGACTGCAGAAAGCATTAAAAACCAAATGTCTGTGAAAGAGTGGGAAAAGGTTTTTGAAATGAGCCAAGATAAGAACCTTTACCATAATCTGTGCACCAGCCTCTTCCCCACTATACATGGTAAGAATCCTTTTGTGGCCTCAGAGAGGGAAGATTACGTTTGTGTAAATATTAATTCCTTTTGCTGTCTCTAATTTTTGGGAAAAGTTGAAAGCCCTGTGCCAACCACCACAAACTTTCCCCCTCAGCACTGGTTGTGCTAGAAGAGGAAAATATATTTTTTGAGTATTTGTAGTGTTTAATCATTAAGGCCTGCAAGCTCAGTCTGAAGGGTTGGGTTTGATGTCAGGTGTTCTGCTGCTGAATCCTACAGGTTTTCCTGGATGTTTAGCAAATAGGTGAATTCCGAGTGTGTCCAAATGCTCTAAAATTCTAGTGGGATGAAGGTTTTTTTAAATAGGAAAATAGTGGTGTTTTCTTTGGATGTTTAGTTTAATGTCTTTTCTGGTGCAGGTAATGATGAGGTAAAACGTGGGGTCCTGCTGATGCTCTTTGGAGGAGTTCCCAAGACCACTTCAGAAGGCACTTCATTGCGTGGGGACATCAATGTTTGTATTGTTGGTGATCCAAGCACAGCCAAGAGTCAGTTTCTAAAGTAAGAATAAGACCCAGTATTTAAATACTGTCCAGTGTGACTAGAGCTATAAATGTGCACTGTGCCTTTTTCTGTGTTAAACACAGGAAAGGGAAATAAAATATTTGAGAATATTTCCCAGAGATTGTGTGGATGGTGGTTGAAGTTTTCGAACAGAGCTAAAGCAAACTCACCATACGAATTTCCAAATATTTTCAAAAGATGTTGAATATTTAAAATACAAATGAATTGCACTTTTAAAAATATCAGAGATAGATAAAATAAGTACTAGAGGTTTTGTTGCACTTTTCCACAGGCACGTGGATGAGTTCAGTCCCCGTGCTGTGTACACCAGTGGCAAAGCCTCCAGCGCCGCAGGTCTGACGGCGGCTGTGGTGAAAGATGAGGAGTCCCACGAGTTTGTCATTGAGGCTGGAGCTCTGATGCTGGCAGATAACGTGAGTCTGGGATCCCTAGAAGGAGTTTGGTTAATGACAGAGAGCCCTAAATTGTCAGTGATCCTTTTTTTTTCCAAAAGAGATCGAATCTGGGTCACTTACTTTCATTCTTCTGCCGCAGGGGGTTTGTTGCATTGATGAATTTGACAAGATGGACGTGCGGGATCAAGTAGCCATTCATGAGGCAATGGAGCAGCAGACAATATCCATTACTAAAGCTGGAGTGAAGGTAGCTTGCACTACTTACTCCTCTGTAGCCTGTAGATCATCTCACTGTTTGTTACATATACTGATGTGGCCTCACCTGCCATGTCACCTCTGCAGCTGCCTCACTGTGGCAGGACAGAGATCAGTTGTTCTAAAGTTTTTGTGGCACATACCCAAAGGTCAGAAATGTTACTGAGAGTTAAAAAGAGACAGTAGTGGACGGGAAACAGAAAATGGGGAAAGCCTAACCTTGAAGTAACCCCAAAAAAGGTCGCAGAATGATGTGTCTTTGTAGAAAAACAGGATCTTGTGAAAGCAGTTTTAAGGGCTTGTTTCAGTGTTATTGCCAAGATTGTGGCAATGTTTCAATATTGATCATCAAACTGTGTCTTGGGCCACAACCAGGTCTACCTTGTTGGTGGAGTATGGGTGCATTTGAGGAGTGATTGTTGTAATACCTGCATTGAACTCCATCTAAAATGTGTTATGATGACCCATTTGACTTGCAGTGAGTTGGTTTAGGAAGTGGTCACAGATACAGGGTTTTTTAAATTTATTTTTTCCCACTGTCAGGCTACTCTGAATGCCAGGACGTCCATTTTGGCTGCAGCAAACCCAGTTGGTGGCCGCTATGACAGATCCAAGTCATTGAAACAAAATATCAACCTGTCAGCTCCCATCATGTCCCGCTTTGATCTCTTCTTCATCCTTGTGGATGAATGCAATGAGGTAATTGTAAGGAATTACAGAACTGTGTCCTGCAGATCCCTGGAGGTCTCTAACCTAACCTTGCACTCAAACAGATCCTCGAGAGCAGTTTGCCAAGACTTGACCTAGTGAGTTTTGAGTATCTCCAAGGATGGAGATTGTGCAGTCTCTCCAGGCCCCTGCAATGTGTGACAACTTTCATGTGTTCAGAAAATAATAACTTTTGTATCTAATCAGAATTTCTCATCATTGAGTTCATGTGGGTTGCCTCTAATCCAAGAACTACTTGGCTTCATCACATCTATGCTGGGCAGTGAAGCAGTTCTTTCCTTTCAAGCTGAACAGACCTGGCTCTTCTGGCCTCTCATACATCATGTTCTCCTGCCCTCTGACCATCTTGGTGGCCCTCTGCAATTTTGAGTGAAGCAAATCTCATAAGAGTGTCTTGCTCCTGCTTTTCTGCTCTGTCTGTGCAGCTAAAAGCTGACAGTACAAATTTGAACATGCTCTGCTGAATACAAGGACACTGCCTTTTCATCCTGTAGTGATTTGACCTGCAAACTTAACACCATTAGTCATTTTTACAAATGGCTGGTCACTAAGTCTGAGACTGCTGCCACCTGTCTATGTGGCATTTGCCTTGGGAACGCATGAGAACCAGAGATTAATGTTGGTTCAGGCACTGTTCTCCTCAGAGTGATTATCTAATTGAGATGGCGCTGCTGAGAGAGACAGAGCAGGCTGAAAAGGAGGAAAGTTCCCACGCTGGAAAGTGCTACTTTCTGCCTGTTCTCTGGCTAACTTGTAAGCCAGGAGAGTTCCAAGAGGTTATAAATCCTAAAACTGCCTTTTATCCCTCCTCTGCTGTGTTTCCTTGTATTAAAAACCCCCAGGGCATTCTGCTGGCTCTCCTGGCAGAGAGTTTGGCTGTTGGAAAGGCCAGCTCTGCCATGAGGATTGCAAGTGAGCAGAGGGAATGGGAGGGAAGAATAGAGCTGTTGTTTTGCTCTTTGGCTGATGCTGTGCAAGGGATCCTGACAGAGCCCCCATGTCCCAGGTGGTCGATTACGCCATTGCCCGGCGCATTGTGGATCTGCATTCCAGAGTGGAGGAGTCTGTTGACCGTGTCTATTCCTTGGATGACATCCGAAGGTATCTGCTGTTTGCAAGGCAGTTTAAACCAAAGGTAATTTTACTTTTTAACTAAACTGTGGGACAGTTGTTCTGTCTGAGGAGGTCCAAAGGAACAGTCACTCTGCAGTAGGCTTTTCTCAACGCCAAGACACTGGGGTAGTGTTCTTTCGAGGAAGGAGCCATAAAATCAAGTTATAACCTAGAAACAGAGCATATTTTGGAACCTGGTACTCCTAAACTCCAGAAACCCAGCCAGCCTAGCTGAGGTTGTTATAGTCCATGGCAGTTCTTAACCTTTGTCTAGAACAATTGAGGGGTCACTTCATGGCCTTCTCATACCTCACAGGCATGGGTTATTCAGCATGGCTGCTGCAGAGTTTTTTGTATTTTGTTGACTTACTGCTTAATCAGTTTGTGTGTCTTTAATTTAAAAGGGTATTGTTCCTCTGTTTCTTTGATTTTTGGTAAAATCCCGAACATGGGAAACTGGTCTAACTACAGATTTTTTTGTTATCTATCCAAGTAACAGCTTGGATGGGCTGTGTGTTGGATTTTTCGTAAGTCTGTAAACAGAACCATCTAGTAGGGACAGCCATGGATTATGCCTGGAAGCAAGTCAGTGGAACAGAAAGATAGAAATTACAAAAAAATCTGCTATAAAATAATGAATGCAGCTATGTACTTACTGTAATGTCATTATCATTGATAAGTGTAATCATTATTAGAACATAAATTCAACATAATGTGATTGTCATTATACTTTCATAGAGTATGTGTATAGCATAGAGTATTTCAGATAAAAGCAGTAGCCAGTACACCAAAGGCTGGGTACTACCTATATAATGCAAGAACAAAAGGCTTTAATACTCTGACCACTGGAACTCCTGTCCCTCTGTCTGACACCACACAGATATCCAAGGAGTCTGAGGACTTCATCGTGGAGCAGTACAAGCGGCTGCGGCAGCGCGACGGCTCCGGGGTGACCAAGTCGTCCTGGAGGATCACGGTGCGGCAGCTGGAGAGCATGATCCGCCTGTCCGAGGCCATGGCCCGCATGCACTGCTGCGACGAGGTACGGGCTGCTGGGGTGGGGGATGTTCATGGAAACGTGTGGCAGCTCTGTGTTTGCTGTTGGACTGTAGTACTGGACATAGTCCTGTGGGTGGGGAGGAGAGCTTGGGGTTGTGGTCATACTCACTCCGAGTCTGTATGCCAGAAACGCTGTTTTTAAGGGATGACTTGTAAAACTGGGGTCTGCTAGTCCAAACTGAGAACTGCCATGATTTTGTATCACAGCTGTGTCAGCACTCTCACCTCCTGCCTGTCAAATTGTGACCATCACTTACTCCTGTCAGCCAGGGCTGTTGGCAGTTTCTTCTGATCTTTCCTAGTTTGTAATCTCTTGTCTGTCTTCTATTTGTAATCTGAAAAGCCATAGTTCACTGAAGTTTGTGGACCTCCCCAAGAGTACCTGTATGTGTGATCTGAGCTCCTGCTCACATCAACCCCTGCTGAAAAGCACATTGTGTTGTGGCTGTTAACTGCAGTGTGATTACTGCCCCTCTAGTCCCTGCTTTCAAACCCAGCAGGCCTTTTGAAATGTTGGTGAGAGGCTGTGTGACACATGGCAGGGATGGAACTTTGCTCACTTGTTGTGTGAGGACACCCTTTGTGTTCTTTTAAATTAAATTTAGCTCATAAAGAAACAGATAGCTTTTAGCTTATAGCTCAGCTACAGATGATTTTTCCAGTTTTTGCTTTTCAGTTCTGGAGGAGAGTATCATTAATTACTTCTCTCTTTCTTTCATATTGTCCCTGTTCAGACCCATTTCTTTCATGTTTCTTGCTCCACTGATCCAAAATATTCTTGGCTTAGTAAAAATTTTATCAACTTCACATGATTGCTAAACCCTGAAAGATTAATCAGGCTGTTTTTCCCTCCATAACCTTGCATGAACTTGGAGAACTTGTGATGGGGATATAGTTCAACTTGCAGAGTCTTTATTGTTTAGGATTAATCAGGTGAGATGTGTAGAAAATCCCTTTGTCAGAGTCAGAGATGAGTTTCTGGAGCTGTTGGAAAACTAGAAGAGCCCCTGTGCCTATTTAACATAGTTTTTTTTAAATCTTCCTCAGGTTCACCCCAAACATGTGAAGGAAGCTTTCAGGCTTTTAAATAAGTCCATCATTAGAGTTGAGACTCCTGACGTCAATTTAGACCAAGACGATGAACAGCAAATGGAGGATCAGGAGGACCAAGATGGAGTCAATGGTAAATTACTTAGAGAAATTTTTCAAAGGGGAAATCCTTCCAGTCTTTACACCTTACTTTGATTGAGCACGTGCTTCTCTTCAGTTCATCACCTCTTTTTCATCTAATGAGCTCTAGAAATTTGGACTCCTGTTCTTAACTCTCTTGCTTCTTCAGCCTCCTTCAGCAACTCACCTGGTTGGCCAAAGCAAGGCTTTTCAGTGGCTCAGAGTATTAAATAGCTAAAAGATGTGGGCATGTGTCCAAACAGGTGAGGCAGAAGCCCCAGCTGGGGTCAATGGTGTTGTGAATGGGATCAATGGCCATTCTGAGGATGTGAGCAAGGATGCTGCACCCAAAGCTTCTCTCAGGCTGGGCTTCTCCGAGTACCGACGGATTTCCAATCTCCTGGTGCTGCACCTCAGGAAAGCAGAGGAAGGTAAGAATTTCCTTGTTGCAAAGAAGGCAGACCCTGAGTTCAGGGAGCAACTTTTACTGCATCTTTTGCTGTTATACGTGGGATTTTCACTCCTCTTGAGACAATAAACTTGTCAGGTCAGGTGTAGACCCATGCTCATATGACAATACTACATCTGGTGATGCAAATAGGACTTCTTGGAGTTTATAGCTCTGTTGCCAGAAGAGGATTTGTAGCACACAGTGGTGTAACCAAGCTAGAATATTCTGCAGCAGTGAAAACTGCAGAGGATGCTTTAATGCATGCCAGCAGCAACAGCCTGTCTTAAGCAAATGGCTGGATTAGTCAATCAGAAGCTACAATATTTCAGTTGCAATGAAATGCAGCAGTTGTCTCATAGCAGATACTAAAGCTACAAAGCTTTTGGAAGGGTGTGGAGATGACAGTGTCTGTTCAAATGCTGGGTACATGTAGAAGAATGACTCCTCTGGCTTTGTGTGGCAGTGGTTTTTCTTTAGCCCTTACTTAGAGGAAGGTGTGAGTCCTTGCCTGGTTTTTCTTGAAGCTGAAGGCTGATGGGATTTGGAAGCCACTTGAAAGCATAGAACTGAAAGCTTCCATTCTCAATCTAATTATCTCCAATTAAACCATGACACAACATCCTCCTGTGCAAAAAATGATGCTTTAAGGAAAAAGACTTTAAAGTCTGACATTTCCTAAACATCTTAAAAAGCATGTTTCTCTCTTCAGCACTGTGAATGTTAATGTATGAATCCTTTTCTCCTGTGGTCTGAGTGCCTGTGTTGATGCAAATTATTTTCTCTGCAGAAGAGGACGACGCAGCACTAAAGAGAAGTGAACTTATTAATTGGTATCTAAAGGAAATTGAATCTGAAATCGAATCTGAAGAAGAACTAATAAATAAAAAGAAGATCATAGAGAGAGTCATTCACCGACTTACACATTATGTACGTATAGAAATGTGTGGATAGTGCAAGAGGTTTTAAATTGTATAGGGTTGTGACTTATATATTAAAAATGTTTCATTTTTAATAGAATACATTCATGTTTGGAGAAATCTGTTTTGTTCATCCATTATATTGACTGATGCAGTGTAAATGCCTTCTTTGTTTAACACCTGTTACAGTAATTACAGAAAAAAACACTGAAATAAATTAGAGATGTGTATAAGTAAAAGTTCAAAGTACTATACTATGTCACTAGAGAAGTGTGATATTTTTCTGTATTTCTATACTATTAGTTATACATTAGGATACAAAAATATAATTAACATTTGTATTCAATGGATAACCTTAAGTCAGAGTGGTACAAGGGCATTATGGAGGAAAAAACATGACTAAATAAACTACTTTTCACTTTTAAAGACACAAAACCATTAGACTGGAAAGCTCTAGGCTGAAAAATTCCCAGAAGGGATACAACGTACAAGTGATTTCCACTTAATGCTGTTGTTTAGAATCTCAGTTGGGGAGTACACAATTAAAAGGATTAAGTAATTAATAATATAAAAATGCCTTTCAAAGGGTACAAACAAACCTCTTTGCCCTTGTTTGAACACATATCTTTTTCTGTTGCAGGACCACATTCTAATTGAGCTGTCCCAGTCAGGACTGAAAGGATCCAGAGAAGAGGAGACTTTTGATGATGATCCATACCTGGTTGTCAACCCAAACTATCTGCTGGAGGACTGAGGGCTGAGAATGGCATTGTAGAGCTGACTGGTTTTAAGTTGGAAAATGCATTCTTTTCTTGCAGGGGTTGCTGTATGGCTAATTCCTTAAATTCCTATCACTGTGCCAGAGTGTGGGCAGTGATAGGTGATTTCTCATTTACACTGAGCATACCTGGAAAGCTTTTAAAGACATGACACACATTTATTAGTTCCACTGTTAGCTCTGAATTTCATCTGGATCATCTGGATGCAGAGGAGAATCATCCAATTGCTTTTTTCATCATCAAGCTATGTAGATGTTTCTGTTTTAAATAAGATCAATTTTACATTTTTCTTCTTTAATAGACATTTTATGCTAGAGGTTTTTACTGTTTTTATTAAAATAAGTAAAAGCTCATTAAATGTTTGGGGGTGGAGTTGTTGTTACTCACATGTGAGATTGCTGTTTTCTATGCCTGTTGTTTGAGGCTGAAAAAATAGTGATCTAAATGTTTAATGTCTTAAGGAAGACCAAATTTCTTGGATGACAGATGCTCTTTTTGAAGAAGTTTTTTTAACTTCCTGTAATAGACAATGAGAAACTGATTGCTCCTCTTCCTTTTTAGATGGACTAAAGATGTGCAGGCTCCTGTTGCATATGTAAAGTAGAAAATTGCAAATAGCCAGCCCAAAGCAAGGCTTTAAGTCAGCAGGGCAGAAACCCCAACCCTGATGAATGTCTTGACTTGTAAGTGAACTGAAAACTGCCACCATTTGTGAGGGATTTTTAAGACTATGTTTGTAAACCTGTTTGTAGATCTTTCTATAAGAAAACTTTGCTTGAATTTCTGTTCTCAATTTTTTATTCTAAACTACGGGATTATTAAATAATCTATTAAGAATTAAAAGTAACTGAATATTTGTCTTGTTGACTGAATACAAGCACATAAGAAACATTTGTAATGCATGAAAGATATCAAAGTTACATATTTTATTTAGAAATAGTGTGAAATGACTATTTCTGAAGGAGGCTCAGAAGTGGAGCTGGTTTATAAGACAATATTCTTTTCCTGTTAGTCTCTCTCAACTTTGGAGACTTACACCTTGGTCTAAGCACATTGTTAAAAATAACAGTTCTGTTTAAGGAGTGGAAGGAATCATAAATATTTGTCATCTACATTACCCCATCCCTGGGCACCTACTCCAACTGCAGTAATGACTTTTCCAGTCATTTATTTCATAAACCACATTTTGGCAAATTCTACATCTCATCATTAAAAATAGCCACCCACCTGCAACAACATTTTGATGTTCTATATTGTTCCTTTGCTTTCAGAATAACGATAGGAAGATGTTTGGTCTTATCATGTGTTTCTGCCTCCCCTCCTCTCAATCTTTGTTTGAAAATCAATACTCTTCATGTAGGAGATTTTTTTTCCTGCTTCTTTCCCCAGTTCTGTAGGCTGAGAGGGATTTTCTCTGAATTAATGCTGAATTCAGCTCTGCTGAAAAGTAAGCACCAGGTGGTGCTGTAAAGTTAATGTTCAAACTTGCTTTTCACACATCAGAGTGGAGGGAATTTGTTCAGAACACTCAGCACAATGTGACAGCCAGCTCCTTAGGGCTTCCTGAAAAAAAAATCATCTGGGACTCAAATAGGGTCAAAGTACATAAATTACAATCCCTGTGTAAGGTTTGAGTAACAGCAAATGTTGAGGGATGTCTTCTGCTGTAACTTAATACTTCTTGACAGCAATAACTTGCCCAGATGATTGCAGGTATGGTTTAGACAAAAATGTGGTTATTAAAGGAAATGAGCTCTGAGATAGACCCAACATTTCATAGGTATGTAGAATTTTTTTGTTTAGTTGGTTTAAAAACGTTCTCAGCTCTTCAGTTTTAATGCATTGGAATTCAGAAGACCTGAGTTAGCTCAGCCCTTCATTGGTTCAGGTGAGTGACCTGCATGTTCCACCCTGCTGGGAGAGCAGTGTTTGCAGGGCTGAAGGAGGGAGTGCTTTGGAGAGAAATGAGACAGATTCCTGGATATTACTGGGCAGGAGGAAGCACACTTGCTGTTGCCTGAATTCACATCAGAGCCACTTTTCCAGCTGGAAATCCATCTGATTTCCTTTATCCACGCAGGATTAGAGCACAAACGTGCCTCCTGCTGCCCTGAATGCCCTGAGCCATGGTGGACCAGCCCCAGCCATGCAGATAACGCTGCTTTTGTTGGTTTTTGCAGCCAGAGCTGTGCTGGGATTCTTCTAAAGCTGAAAAAGGCCAAAAGCAGAGGGAAGGTTTATCTACTTATTTATTCTTCCTCTAAATGGGAGGCAATATTAGCAAGTGTCAACTGATATTTAAACTTAAAGGGAAACATGAGCATCTCAGAAAATGTTTTCACATGACCTTTCTCCAGCTGATTGAAAGTGTTTCTTGTGTTCATCTATGTGTCTGATTACTGAGTGAAAGTCCTGCTCTGTTATTTCAGTGTCAGCTAGTTCAGAGCACATTTATCTATGGAACAGATAATTTCAGTTAAATATTACTTCTGCTGGTGTATAAGTAGTGTGCAATGTTTCTGAAGCAAGGTTCAGAAATGGACCTGATTTGTAAGACAGTCGTCTTCTTTCTGTTGGTTTCCCTCAGCCTTGGCACAGATGGGGGATTTGCTCAGGATTTTATCACCATTGCTGGGCCTCTACCCAGCGAGCTGGCAGAGAGATTGGGGCTGCAGGAGCAGCTCCTGCCCGAGGCCCAGCAGGGTGACCCGTGCCGGCCGGACCTGGTGGCTTCTGAGCTGCCCCGGTACTTCTCTCAGCTCCGCGGGCTGGGCGTGACCCACTACAAGGTGCTGCTGCCGTGGGCGCGCGTCCTGNGCGAGTGCTGCTGCTCCTGCACCGCGGGGCTGTGCCCGGCACTGTGGCTGCACAGGCCGGCCCCACGGGCAGGCCCTTCTCCGAGCTCTTTGTGGAGTATGCAGAGTTCAGCTTCCGCGCCTTTGGGGACCTGGTGGATGTGTGGGTCTCCTTCAGTGACCTGCCGGAGGTCATCCAAAGCCTGCCCTATGCTGAGCCCCAGGAACGAGTCCAGGCCGTGGTTGATGCTCATCAAAGGTTTTACACCACGCTCCATGAGAAAATCTCAGCCGCAGGTAAGGACAGCACAGGTTTTC
Organism: Cisticola juncidis; assembly: GCA_013400215.1. Taxonomy (NCBI): domain Eukaryota; kingdom Metazoa; phylum Chordata; class Aves; order Passeriformes; family Cisticolidae; genus Cisticola; species Cisticola juncidis. Next base: position 112,580 of record VXBR01004867.1, on the reverse strand, counting down.
AGTACAACTCACAAATATTTTGTGACAGCATTAAATGGCAACTGCTACGTGCAGTCTCTGCGTAGATGTTTTTGTGTGCCTCTTCCTGACCCACAGGGGAAGGACTGAAACCTTTCTGAAATGAAGCTGAAACTGTAAAAACGAGGCACAAGTCTCCTAAGTGATAATAACTCAGAGGAAGTCTGCAATGTCCTTTGTTTGACTTTCCTCATTGCAGACACAGGTTTACAGGGATTAAATCCCAAATCTACCTGTGTTACACAGAGCAACATAAATTCACCTCTTCCATGATGGGTACCTGGGATTTTCCAAGCAGATATCACCTTGGGTCTGCCTTCTTTGGCCTTGGAATTTTTCTGTCCCAGACAGACAGCCAGTAGAGCTGGCTGAGTCAGTATTTCTTTCCCCAAACTTTTAATGAGTTAATTAATTTTTAATTCTTCCATTTGTCAGGAATACTTTGTTGTACAGCTCACACTATCTGGTGATGGCCCTTAGAAGTTGCCCAGATTTCCTCCTGCATCTCCTGTCTCTCCAAGTTCCTGCCACCCCAGCATCTCAGAAACACTGAGCATAGAATGTATTAAAAGAAATAAAATCATAGAACCATCACAAAGGCATGAAAATTAACAAAGATATTACCTATAATTATCCAGGGAGTGGAAGGGCATTTTACTGACAAAGGCTCCTTGAATGATGCCTTTGAATTTCAGCCTGCTTCAGTTCTCCATTGAAATCCCAAAGGATTTCTGAAGTCAATTGCCTGGAGCACTGTCTGGTGTTCCACAGCTTCAACAATTTAAAACTGGTTTTAAAATAACTGCAGTAAACTGATTTCTTTTTCTTAGTATGTTACTAACAGATTGCCTCTTTCCCTCTCAAGGTGGAAAGCTGTCCATTGCTTTGGAAATGGGTCATGTCCTGGACAGTGCTTCATCAAAACTGCTTTCAGTTTCTCTTCAGGTAACGCCTTAAGGAAGTATTTCCAAAATTATATAAATTTGCCTTGATTTAGCTTTGGTTTTCTGGGATCTAATGAGTTGTTATAAGTTAAATAAGATTTTAGCAGGTTTGGTACTCTTTCATTATTTGATTAGTCTGACAATGTGAAACTGCTGATTTAAAAATTGTTTCAGCAATCCTTTCTTGGCTGGTAGGCACTGATTAAGCTCTATGGAGACAAATTTGCTCTCATAATTAGCAATGTTACCAATATACTCCCTAAATGACAAGGTGTCTCCAAAAAGTGTACCTGTTACCATTTTCTCTGCAGGTGTAGTTAATGCACCACCAAAGATATTGATACATTATCCTAATTAGCTGCTATTTAAAATTTCTGCTGATTATGCTAAAACCCAGACTGAGCTGTGCTAAAAGTGATGTTGCACAGGGATGACACAACATGAGGAGAAGGTAATTTCTACAAAGGCAAGAGATTCTTTCTAAAGATGCAGGTCCCTGTTCCTGGCTGTCCCCACCCAGAGGATGTTGATGTAGGTCACAGTGCACAGATGACAGTGCAGGGGTTTTTGACATCTTCATAATCCTGCCAAACTTAGAACCAGGTCAAGCAATAGGTGTGACATTGCAAGGATTTAAGCAAGGTGTGGTTTGTAGGGAGAGCAAAGAAGTTTGAGATGAGCTGACTAAACAAGGAGAGAACCTTGGACTGAAAAACAAACTGAAAGCTTATCTGTTTCCCAGCTTCATCAGCTGGTTAACAGGAGAATGCAACCTCCCTTGAGGCTGATTACTTCTACTGGGATAACACTTGTGGTATGGAATGATTAAAGATTTCTGAAGTGGACTTTCAACCAAGGGTTATTGATAAGGCCTACTTGAATCACAAAGTTATAAAGGTTTCTCTGATAAATCATAAATAGAAATTAAGAAATTACCTGTAAATCATTAATATTAAATTCATATAATAGAATTTAATTTTGTTGTTTTAATTGTACTTTGACTAGAAGGAGCCTTGCAAAACACATCTTCAGTTTGTGCTCTCTGTATTTCTAGGGCTGCCATACAGCTGTATGGCTTCTTACTCCAGCAATATGTCCTTATCAAACCTTACATAGTTTTATGTCTTTTTAATGTAATACTTAAAAAAACCCCTCATTTTTCTCCAGCATGATTATTTTCCTTTTCTTGTCTCCAGGATTCAGTAGACTTTGTTTCTCTTAACCTTCAGTACCATGATGGAAATGAAACGGATTTCTATGAGAAATTGAGTGAATTCCAGGTAATGTTATTTATACACAGGCTTAAAATGATAGCGGCAAACAACAGGCCATAAATAGGAGCAGAATTTCATGTGCTGTGATGCATGTCTAAACAGTTTTGATCTTCTGTGAAAGCTCAGGCAGCAGCTACACTGGGAAGCAGCTGCAAAGTGCTCATCTCTCTGTTGTCAGTCTGTTGGAAAGTGCTGGAAAGGATCATCTTGGTCAATGTTTATTATTGATGTATTAGCAACTGGAATGGCAGAATTCTTTTGTCTGGGACTGAAAAACTTCTCTCTTACATGCTAAGTGTTTGATAAGCTGTTAGACCAATACCTAAGTATTGAAAACTGGCATGTTTATTACAGCAGTGCTAACAAATTTCTCATTCCTCATCAGCAGAGGCAGGGCTAGAAAAGTTACTGAGAGTGAGTTCATTAAAGGATTAGATCTCCTGGCAGCACTAACATCCTCATATTATAACCTCTATTAAACCTCTGGTAGTGAACTGCATTCTTAAAATTCATAAGCAAAGAGTCATCCAGCAGCTGGGCAGCAGGATAAGGAGCTGCCCATGCAGAAGGCAAAACATGCCAAGAATATGGTTTTACTAGCTGGCTGATGCTTCTTTTCGTACTGCTCCCTGATTTCTGGTTTGCAGAGTGTCTGGAAGGACAAAGACATCTTGGTTTTTAGTCTAAAGGTCCTTGACTGTGCTTCTGTGGAAGAGCATCCTTTCATACCTGTAGCTGACATTGTCACAGGTGAGTGATGTTTGAAGAAGGAGAGATTTTTACTCAAGATCTGCATGATAACTTATAGAGGAAATGCAAAATCATCCAATCTAGGCTGCTATTAGATGAAATAACTTTACGTTTTTTTATAGTATTTTTGGGAAATTAGGGATGGATGGTGAGTGTTGAGGGAGGGGAAGCAGAAAGCCTTTCCCAATCTTTCTATCTTTTTCATCAGCCTCAAATTACAGAAGGGGAGGTTGAGGTTGGATATTAGGGAAAATTTCTTTCAAGATATAATTGTTTTTTACAAGCAGTGTCATGCAGTCCATGGCATCTAAGACTGCATCCATCACTTACCATTTGTTTGTTTTCAGCTATTAATAAAGAAGCACATACGATTGGGTGTGACGTTAATGACTTCTTGGACTACTTATCTAATGTTTTCAGGTACTATAAAAATACTGTAACACCACACCACACTATAATAAGAAACAGTAATAAAACAGTTTCCTCTAGAAACCTGTGTGCAGGGAGAGACAAGCCATTTTAGTGGGAAAGTCTGCTGTTAGTTGCTGAAAGGGCTGCAAAAAGAGCTGTTTTTCTGCTGAGCCCAGTCTCTTCCAATTACTTGCAATCCTCTATCCTGCTACTAATCCTATAATGTAATCCTCTTCCACTCTCTCATCTGTGGTTACCCAAATTGCACCTTCAAGCCAATAGTAACAAGTACATTTTTCAAGCCTTCTGCTTTTTTCAAGAGCAAAATGGTTGTAAATAAACAAATGCAATAGAGGCTTTCCTAGGGGAGAAGCCAATTGAGCTTATGGAAACTTGGGAGATGTCATGGTGCAGGGAGATGCTAAGGATTACAGTAGCAGGAAACTCATGAAGCAGTTGTAGCATGGGAAATTGCTGCTCATTGAAAGGATTTTGTTTGCACCTCTGACCTAAGAAATTATGAAACTCTACATGCAAAGAGCTGCAGTTCTGCAGTTACCCACTGCCCTCCACCTTCATATCTCAGCTGGGAGAGAGCAGGGGTAGAGTGATCAGATGTCAAAGGAACTTTATGTGGCTCATCTGACCTGAATAGGAAGCAAACTTCCTTTATACTCTGTGTTTGCAAGTTTTGTGGCACTGGCCTCCACCTTGGAGATTTTAACTTCTATTTATTATATTTCCAGTGAAACAAATACTCTACAGGAAAACCCAGATGCTGTTCTCGCCCCTCGGTCCTCCTATCAAACAGTCTGGGAAATGTTTGCTGAGCAGTCTGAATCTGAGAGGGATTCTTTCCTGCAAGATGTTTTTCCAAATGGATTCCTCTGGGGGATATCTACAGGTGCCTTTAACATCGAAGGAGCTTGGGCAGAGGATGGGAAAGGAGAGAGCATCTGGGACCAGTTTGGGCATGGGGGCCACGTCCACATGAACCAAACAGCAGACGTGGCATGTGACAGCTACTACAAAACCAGCTATGACACTTACCTGCTTCGGGGTCTGCACCCCCAGCTGTACAAATTTTCTGTATCCTGGTCTAGAATTTTCCCTGCTGGCACCAACGAGACCATCAGTTCCAAGGGTGTTGATTATTACAGCCACTTAATTGACCGCTTGTTGGAGTCCAACATCGAGCCCATGGTGACTCTGTTCCACTGGGACCTGCCCCAGGCTCTGCAGGCTCTTGGTGGCTGGCAGAATGAAAGTATCATAGATGCTTTTGTGAGCTATGCAGACTTTTGCTTTTCCATGTTTGGGGATCGGGTCAAGCTCTGGATCACGTTCCATGAGCCCTGGGTTATCAGCTATGCTGGCTATGGCACTGGAGAGCATCCCCCAGGAATCACCGACCCAGGAGCAGCGTCCTACAAGGTAGGGCACAGGAATAATTAGGATCCTGCTCTTGTTGGGTTGTTTTTCATTATGGTTCTCTGCTTTAACTATGTTCAAACCTAGTGTGGCCTCTGGGACAACTATTTGGTTGCTGGATTTATGAACTCGTTAAAAATTAGTTAGTTAACAGAGGCCAGGCGTTATTTTATTTTTCTATTCTGAAAGCTGCTGTGGATGGATAGTCAGATTCTTTTGCTTACTCGAAAACCAACTACACTCCTTGTCTAACATTATTTGTTTTGTCAAGGTGTTTTCTTTTGGATGGAGAGGACATTTTCACATGGCAATAAACCCAGTGTTCAAGAGTTTTTGTGCAATGCAGTGTGACACATTTTCCTCTGCTTTCTCCTCCCAGGTTGCTCACACAATCCTCAAGGCCCATGCCAAGGTCTGGCACCTGTATAATGACAAATACCGCTCTCAGCAACTGGGGAAGGTGGGGCTGGTGCTGAACTCGGACTGGGCTGAACCCAAGACTCCAACCAGCTCTGAGGACGTGAGGGCATCTGAGAGGTACCTGCAGTTCATGCTTGGCTGGTTTGCTCACCCCATATTTGTTAATGGTGATTACCCAGATATCCTGAAGGCTCAGATCCAGGAGGTGAACCAGCAGTGCTCCACGACAGTGGCACAGCTGCCTGCATTTACAGAGGAGGAGAAGTCCCTGGTGAAAGGGACTGCAGATTTCTTTGGCCTTTCCCATTACACTTCCCGCCTGGTCAGTGCCGGGAATAACGGGGCGTGCACACCAGGATACGAGAGCATTGGGAACTTCTCCTTGCATGTAGATCCTTCCTGGCCACAGGCTGCCTCTTCTTGGATCCACGTGGTCCCCTGGGGATTAAGAAGGCTGCTGAAGTTTGTATCCCAGGAGTACACAGGGTCAAAGATCCCAATATACATAGCAGGGAACGGCGTTCCGACAGGGGACACTGGGGATCTGCTCAATGACACTCTGCGAGTGGATTATCTCCGCCGGTACATCGATGAGGCCCTGAAAGGTAGGGAGACATCAAATGGGTTTATTTATTTTAATCATGTCAAGTGGTTGCTCTAGCCCTTCCATGGTGATTAACTTCCAAATGTCACCACTCACATAGTGATGGGAGGTCATCTGCCTGTTGTGTAGGTAATGAGTGTGACTTTATAATACTTCAGCCTGTCTGGTGTCCAGATATGGAGCTCTCAATGCTCTTTAGATATTGGAATGCAATTTTTTATATATGGATTAAAGTAACCTGGACCCTAAGGTCAGTCCGTCTGTGGGAACACTGTTCATACACTCCAGTTCCTTTGGAGATGATGGGCTGGCAGGCTCTTGCCTGTAGACATAAACTGAGGCTGAACTGCCTGTACCAATTAATCAGATCCAACTGGCAGTAACCACTTCAGACTGGAAGTATCTCCCTAAAATTTCTGCTTCAATCATTTTGAGAATGTTTAGGTTATGGTTGTAGAATGTTCAAGTTATGCTTGTAGCTTTGCAAGATTGTGTATCTTTTGACATAAAAATAGGATTAGTGGCAAGTTCTGGACAAACACAGAGAGCTGAAGTTTCAAACAGTTTTGACTGATGCTCTCTAGATAGACTAAACAATACAGTCAGGAAAACATTAAATATGTTGGTGATGACTGTGTAAAGCATTTGATCTGCTTCACCTAGATCTCAACATACTGCTAGAAGTGTTGAAAGAGCTACAGAATACACAGTTTAGCATTGCTGTTATGCCTCATCAGAAGTAAAGAGGATGGACTGCACATGGGAATGAACATGTTTTTAATAAGAGAGATTTAGTGCTTTTTTCTAAGCAGTGTGAGGAGAGATGCTGAACTTGCCTCTGCTAGTGTTTGGTACATTGTTCTGCTAAAAGAAACTCTCCTGTGCTCAAGGAATATAGGCAAGCACTAAATACCTGCAATTTTCAGTTCAATTATAGTGTTAAATGTAAAAGTGCACCATACACCTAAATTGATGAAATCTGCTTGAAAACAACTACACAGGGAAAGGGATACCAGTGGCACAAGTGTCCTGTACTCAGATACCTCTTGACTAATACTTCTTTTCTCACACATTTCTAGCACTAAGCATTTCACCAGCTCCTATTACAGTGCTGACTGCTTTTCCCACCAGATACTCTTAATGGTTTGGGAAGATTTTTAGCCTTTAAAACCATTTGTAAGTGGTTTGTCACACATGACCTTTGCTGTGGTGCTTCTGTTGTGCTGAGCTGTGTCCAGGAAATGTTGAGGTGGGTAATTAACAATGTCTCGTTGTTTCTGTGGCAGCGGTGAAACTGGACTCCGTTGATGTCCAGTCCTACATCACTCGGTCCCTGCTTGATGGCTTTGAAGGCCCAGTGGGATACAGCCTAAAATTTGGGCTGCACCACGTGAACTTTGAAGATAGCAACAGACCAAGGACTCCCAAGGCATCTGCTTACTTCTATTCCAGTGTTATTGAAAAAAATGGTTTTCCATCGCCAGCCTTGGGCAGATCTCCTGCACCGGTGGTGTTTGACCGACCTGTGCCATCAAAGCTGCCAAATTTACCAGCATCAGAAGTTCCCTCCAAGGCAAAGGTTGTCTGGCAGAAGTTTTCATCCCAGACTGCCTTTGAAAGAGACATGTATTTTTATGGAACATTCCCAGAGGATTTTACGTGGGGTGTGTCTTCCTCTGCCTACCAGATCGAGGGAGGCTGGGATGCTGATGGCAAAGGACCCAGCATTTGGGATAACTTCACCCACGTCCCAGGGAATGTAAACAATAATGATAATGGAGATATAGCTTGTGACAGCTACAACAGGCTGGAGGAAGATATTTACATGCTGAGAGCCTTAGGGGTGAAGAACTATCGGTTTTCCCTGTCCTGGCCTCGAATTTTCCCCAATGGAAGGAACAACTCAATCAACAGCCATGGAGTGGAATACTACAACCGTCTCATTGATGGACTGATTGCAAACAACATCACTCCAATTGTCACTCTCTACCACTGGGACCTCCCACAAGCTCTCCAGGACATCGGTGGCTGGGAGAGCAATGAGCTGATCGACCTGTTTGACAGCTTTGCAGACTTCTGCTTCCAGACCTTTGGGGACAGGGTGAAGTTCTGGATTACCATCAATGAGCCCAACATCATTGCCTGGCTGGCCTATGGTGAGGGGTTGTTCCCACCCAATGTCAAGGACCCTGGCAATGCTCCCTACAGGGTTGCCCACATCCTACTGAAAGCTCATGCCAGGGTCTACCACACCTACGATGACAAATACAGAGCGAGGCAGGGAGGGGTCATTGCCCTGTGCCCCTTCATCAGCTGGGCTGAGCCAAAGACCCTCAGCGACCCCAGGGACATCGAAGCTGCTGACAGGTACCTGCAGTTTTTGGTGGGCTGGTTCACACACCCCATTTTCAAAAACGGGGACTACCCTGATGTCATGAAGTGGAAGGTTGGGAACAGGAGTGAGCTGCAGAGCTTGCCGTCGTCGCGCCTGCCGGTCTTCACGGCGGAGGAGCGGGAATACATCCGGGGCACGGCAGATGTCTTCTGCTTCAACACATACTCCTCCAAAATCATAGGCCACTCAACAACACGTCTGAAGCCCTTCTCTTATGAGTACGACCAGGAAGTTTCAAAAACAGTTGACATCTCCTGGCCTACCTCAGCTCTCCCTGACCATCGGCCTGTGGCCTGGGGACTGAGAAGGCTGCTGAACTGGATCAAAGAGGAATATGGAAACCCCCCAATATATATCATTGAGAATGGTGTGGGGATAAAGGCCAAATCAGATGTTGATGACAATGCCAGGATATTTTACCACAAAACATACATTGATGAAGCTTTAAAAGGTACCAGAATTTGCTTTTGTTCTGTTGGTGTTGTGTGTCTCCCCTTTAGATTTCTGGTTACTTAACTCCTCTGAAGATTACTTTTTAAAAGTGACTGCTATGTCTTTAAATCATCTGAACACAGTAAAACTGTAGTGTTTGTTTTTATGATCTCCTTTGCAAGGCTGTTCTTTTTTTCCTCCAGCTATGAAGATTCTCTCAATGACCTTAGTTGCCCAGTGCCACCAGTATGAAACTGGGAGCCTGTATGTGCTTTCATGTGAATTCCTTAGGGTTCATTTAATGTGTGATTATGCCACTGATGCTCCCTTTTTTTTTCTGGTCTTTCAGCTTACAAGGTAGACGGTGTTAATCTGAAAGGATACAACGCCTGGTCTCTGATGGATAACTTTGAATGGGTGGATGGTTATGGCCCAAGGTTTGGATTGCACCAGATTGATTTTGAGAACCCCAACAGGCCCAGGACGCCGAAGCGCTCTGCTGTGTACTATGCAGAAATCATCCGCAATAACGGCATCCCACTGCCCAAGGAAGAGGAATTTTTGTATGGAGAGTTTCCAAAGAACTTCCTGTGGAGTGTGGCAACTGCAGCTTACCAGGTCAGGAAACTGAGATGGACTCCTGAAGTATCTGTGGACAGTTAATTCACAAAGAATAACAGGCTGAATTCTTTGCTAGGCCAAGACCTAAACTTGGGTTTGCTAATAATTCTTCCCCATTTTCAATTACAGATCGAAGGAGGATGGAGAGCAGATGGGAAAGGACTCAGCATTTGGGACAAATACGCCCACACTCCCTTGAGAGTTGGTGATGATGCCACTGGAGATGTAGCTTGTGACAGCTACCACAGGATTGAGGAGGATGTGGAAATGCTGAAAAGCCTCAAGGTGTCTCACTACCGCTTTTCAATCTCCTGGTCCCGTGTTCTCCCAGACGGCACCACCAGGTACATCAATGAAAAGGGACTGAACTACTATGAAAGGCTGATCGATGCCCTCCTGGCAGCCAACATTATGCCTCAGGTAACTACATCCAGGAACTTTCAGGTATCTAAAAAAAACAAACCCCAGATCTGATGCTCAGAGCAATGAGTGTGTTTCCATCCATAGCCTCCTTCACACAGAAATTGTTTCTCATGGTTTTTCATTTCATTTTGTGGAGGAACATGGGGTATTGCATAAGCAAATGAACATGGGATGTAGGGATGTGTTGAAATTACTGCCCAGAAAGACCACAAGTAAACTTATTATTGGCTGTTTCTAATTGTCTTCTTGTCCCTTTACCTTGGAAATAGGTTCCACAGGGACCTATGCAGGGATCTTTCAGACACTGAGGTGAGACTGACCAATGTAGTTCCCAGGATCTTCCTTCTTGCGTTTCTTAGAAATGGATGTAACTTTATTCTTTTCCTGTGAGTCAGGAAGCTCCACTGGTCAGTGTTATTTGTCACATACAATGACCTCACTCCTGCATCAATCAGCTCTTTGAGCACTGCTGAGTGACTGAGGTGTCCTCATACCCCTGTACCAGCCCAGAGAGGTGTTCAGTGGATTTTACCTGAGAGTCAGTGCAGCTGCAGCAGTTCTTCACTGATGAGTTCTTGCTGTCACCAGGTGGTTTTTGGTAAAAGCTTCAGCTTCACCATTAGGCAGTCCCTAAAGAAACTGGCAAAAATGTATTTTATTGAGTGCATGAGTGATCACTACATCAAACTGCATTAGGAAAGGTAACTGCAGATCAAAGCACAGTTTATTTGTGGTCATAAATGAATCTGAGTTACTGTGAGCGTGACTGGCTGAGTCCTTTGTCCTCCTGTCTCTCCCCACAGGTGACTCTCTATCACTGGGACCTCCCACAGGCACTGCAGGACGTTGGTGGGTGGGAGAACGATACCATAGTTCAGAGGTTTAAGGAGTATGCTGAGGTCCTTTTCCAGAGGCTGGGAGATAAAGTGAAATTTTGGATAACCCTCAATGAACCCTACAACACCGCCTATCTTGGTTATGGCGTTGGCACAGCTGCTCCAGGTAAGACTGCTGGGCATAACCTCAGAGCCCCTATGGCACTGTCAGAGTAGGTTCTTGGGGCTTGCAAAGGTGGAACAGGGAAAATCGTGTGCTGTGGATAGATGGAGTTTGGATTGCTGTGGTGAAGTGAACAGGTCCTTCTTTTACTCTGCTTGTCACCTCCAAGTTGGGATTACACTTGCTGCCTGGAGCAGACCTTATTTCCAGACCAGCTCCAGGGACTGTGGAGAAGAGTTAGGGCTGAAGGAAGACCCAGCTCAGCAACTGGGTAGAACCAAGAGAGGAGGGGATGTGAGCTGGCCTGAACACACAACTTTCTGCTTTCCAGACAGGGCTGGCAGTCCGTGTCCCACTCCAGAGGGAGGAGGGGGCAGTGCAGGGTCCTCCTCGCACAGCCCTCCCATGGCAGCTCCTTCAGCTGCCTCTGCCTAGCACCGATTCCAGCCCAGGGCTGGGCTTGGGCACCAGGTGTTGCACATTCGTTCCTTTACCAGGGGCAGTTCTGGGTGCCCCGGGGTTGTGTTAACCTGGGAAGCAGCCGTGAGAGACCTGGGCATGCTGCCTGTGCTGTCCCTGTCCCTCAGGTGTGTCGGTGCGGCCGGGGCGCGCTCCCTACGTGGTGGGACACAACCTGATCCGGGCACACGCCGAGGCGTGGCACCTCTACAACGACACCTACCGGGCCCGGCAGGGCGGGCTCATCTCCATCACCATCAACTCGGACTGGGCAGAGCCGCGCAACCCGCACAGCCAGCAGGACATCGAGGCTGCCAGGCGCTTCATGCAGGTACAGAGCCCTGGGGACAGCGCTCCTGCTGCTCCAGGGCACACCCCCTCGGGGGTGGCCCCCAGAACACAGGCCGGCATCTCACTGAAATAAAACGGGGAGGCAGAGGTGGCACTGTGAGGAAATGAATCCCCCTCTATGAGGGCTGATCAAGAATGCAACAGAAGTGAGACAAAATATGGTTGTAGTGATAAAAGCTTATTAAATTTACTGCTTTTATATGGGCATCCCTTTGTATCTCTGTGTGCCTGTTACAAATTCAGGTATCACCTATAAAGCAGCACGTGACAGAGGAATGCTGTTTTGATATATCATTTATCCTCCCTTATTTCCTGGTGTAGTTTTTTCTAGGTTGGTTTGCTCACCCTATTTTCAAAAATGGTGATTATAGTGAAGTGATGAAAAGAAGGATTCGGGAACGAAGTCTGGCTCAGGGCCTGAGCAAGTCCCGGTAAGAGCCCAGGCACACATCTGCTTTTGTGTCACTTGGCTGTGCTGAAATGTGCTTTCCTTATAAAAATTATACATTTCAATGATTCTATTCCAATGTTGCTGTAAAAAAACCTTATTGTATCCTCACCGAAAAATTCTAGTGTACATTTTCAGAGAATCACAAAATGGTTTGTGTTGGAAGGGACCTTAAAGATCACTTAGGTCCAATCCAGGCAGGGGGGCTTTGCCTATTCCTGTCTTTACCTCTCTTGCAAACTAAATTGACTAATGTATATTTGGGGTAATAAATTCTCAGCTCATTGACACACTAACTGCATTAGCCACAGTACCTTACCTGATGCCTGTGGTAAATTTGTTTAAATTTTCTTAAAACTATGTACTGATCTCATTTGGTCCCTCTCAGTTACATTTCTTATTTTGCATTCCCAGTTCCCAGTTTCTCTCCTTGTTTTTGTGATGCTGGTAGCAGGGATCCCAGCATTACCCATGGAGTGAGTGCAAAGTGTATTCTCTGTTTTCCCTTGCAGACTCCCAGAATTTACTGAGAGTGAAAAACAAAGAATTAAAGGCACATATGACTACTTTGGTCTAAATCATTACACCACGGTGTTAACATACAACCTAAACTATCCTAAGGGTGTTATGTCATATGACTCTGACAGGTAAGAGATGAATGTAAATTATTGGTCAAGTAAAATCTGCATGCCTGGAGCGTGGGTTAACTGGCAAGTGTAAATTTATAGCAAATAAAGCTGTGAGATAGGGGTTTTAGGCTGTTATAAACCAGTTCTTGGGATAATATAACAAAGCAGTACCTGAGATGCTGTTATTTTCACAAAAGTCCAGCAACAGCCTTTTTCCTACAGACATGAGGTGATGAACAGTATTTATCGTATTTCTTGCCTCCAAACTGCAGTTTAAACTGTGAGGTGTTATCCTGGTTTATGGATATTGATCCATTTGCTGTTAAACAGGTTTAAGTCCCTCACTGCATTGGATAAACGTAAGTTCAAAGCCTAAATAGCTACATCACTTCATGGTTAAGTACATATTAGGTCAAGATTGTTTATTTAGATATTAATTTCATTCATCAGTTTCAAGAAGTAAACAATAGGAGCTTAAAGGTTTTTCTAATGAGGGTAATGGTGGGACCACTCGTGCGGGTGAAATTATCTCCTTTCCAAAATGTTTCCACGGGGAATAGACAAAATTCTTATCGCTTCCCTTTGCTGCTGCATCCCAGCCCCTTAGAGTTTAACCCTGTAGGACAGTGGGCTCATTACATTTCTGCATGTAATGTAAAGGGCAATTTTTGTTTGCTCGACCACGGCATTATGCCTTGAAAAGTATATAAATGGTGTTGTAGTATGCAAAGATTTGGAACCAACATGACATTGTGAGCCACAGCTGATTTCCACAGAGTGTTGTTGTGAATCAAAGCAGCAGAGGTTTTTAGGCTCCAGCAGCCTAAAAAGCAGCCCCTCAGCAGCACCTCAGCCCTGGGCACAGGGTGCCTGGCCCTGGGATGGCCCTGAGCACTTTCCTCCTCCGCAGGGGTGTGGCCGCAGTGACCGACCGCAGCTGGCTGGGCTCTGGCTCCACGTGGCTGAAGGTGACACCCTTTGGGTTCAGGAAGATCCTCAGGTGGATAAAGGAAGAGTACAACAACCCTCCCATTTATGTGACCGAAAATGGGGTCTCAGAAAGGGGAGCCTTTCAATTCAATGACACTTGGAGAGTGCATTACCATCGGGCCTACATTAATGAGGCACTGAAAGGTAAGAGTGATGATTGACATCTGGTCCTCCACCAGCTCTAGAGAGCAGCAGTGGCTTTGCCATGAGACTGATGTGTATAAACCAAGTTGTAAAAAGCTGAAGGACCACTGCCATCACACTTACAAGTTACACAGTTACATGGGCTTACTGAATCCACCACTTCCAAGAGCCTTTGGGTTTACCAAAAACTGCCTGTGCATAGTCACAAATGTGCCAGGAAAGATGATCTAAATAAAGAACAAACCCTGGGTTCAGTGGGGTAACCTGCAGGTTCCTTGACTTGCTGCACCTGGTGAGAGAAAGTACTACTACCTGATAAACTCCTAAACTTCTTCTAGTCTGACTGCTGCTGTGTCTGAAAACTGCATCCTTTTTAAAAACAACCTTTTTAAAAACCCAACCCCCAAACTGGTTTCAGTTACAGCAGTGGTGAAACAACTTCAGGAAAGAGCTTTTTCAGTTTGCTTTTCTGATGTACTGGGAACAGCCAGGTGTTCAGATATTGACTGCCTTGTAGCAGCAAGGCCCCACAAACATTAGTTTAGGCAATGTTGCATTTTAATGGATTTTCTTCTCTATTCCTAACCCTTTGTTTCTTGCACAAAAGCTTTGATTTTTGGAGCAGAGAAAAGCAGTGTCCACTCCTGGGCACAGATGAACTACCCTGGCTGCTTGCTGCCTGTAACCTGGCAGCTGAGCCAAGTCACCACAGGGGAGAGGTGGGAATGGGGAGAGCAAAACCAGCGAGGTTAAGTGGCAGTGAGCTCACTGTGTGCCACGTGTGGGTGTTCTGGAGCCCCTTCCTGCCCTGGCTGCCCGAGGGGTGACCAACACTGACCTGTTCTCTCTGCTCTCTGCCCTGCCTGCAGCCGTTGTGCTCGACGGGGTCGACTTACGGGGCTACACTGCCTGGACACTGATGGACAACCTCGAGTGGGCCGCGGGTTACGCAGAGAAGTTTGGGTTCTACCACGTGAATTTCTCAGACCCTGCCCTGCCACGGCGCCCCAAGGCCTCAGCCAAGTTTTATTCACAGATCATAAACTGCAATGGCTTTCCCGACCCAGCAACGGGCCCACATCCCTGTCTGGAGCAGGAGCCAGAAGGTAAGGGATGCAGCACAAATGTTGTGTGTTTGCATCTAGTCCTAATCCCAAAAGAGTTCCATCATCTAAGGGTTTTAGAGACACCACCTTTTCCTACAATATTTTTTTAAAGGCTCCAGTCGATGTCACTTTCGCATGCAAAACCAGACTAAGAACTAAACCCTTGTGCAAGAGCACCTCAACACATGCCTGTCTTAAAAATGTAGCAAAAGTTATTCCCTTAGACATTTCTCCAACAGCACTGCCCAATGTTTTCCAAACTACACACATTCAGTACTCCCACAGGATTGTTTAGAAAAAAATTTGAATACTTCATACAAATCCTTGTTTTGGATAAGGCTTTGGGAATACTGATTCTTTTGTCATTTGTGTCTTCTTAACTGGAGTACAGTGAAAAGCAACCAGTGTTAGTGTGGGGGTTTGGGAATGAGAATACTGACCTGTGCTATCAGGAACTGCACTGTCAGCCTCAGCTGTGCCTTTACTGTGAGCTGGAATTGCATCACTCTCTGCCAGAGAATTGAACACCACAGTTCAAAGCCTGGTGAGGCAGGATCAGCAGTTCCCCCAGGCTCTGCACTAACCCTTTCTCCTGTTTTCCCATGCAGTGACACCAACAGCCCCCACTCCAGGAGCAGTGGACAGCGTGCGCTTCTTGGGATTGGATTTGGCATCCCAAGATGCTGAAATCGCGCTCTACGTGCTTTTTGCTCTTTCTGCAGTTGGAGCCCTGGGCCTGGCTCTTTTTGCATACAAATACAGAAAATTGTCCAAAAGATCCCATAAACAATCACACATGGAACTCAGTAGTAAAATGTAGTATTTCCACCTCCTAAGATGTTTGTTTGGCTTTTCTTAAAAACAAAGTCTATACCACCAGGAAATATTGCAGTATTGCAGCCTTCTGTCTTGCCTCAGAGGTGGTTCCCCAGGATTTTATTGTTTGCTTTCCAATTTAAAAAGGGGGAGGAAAATTATTTTTCTGTGTTAACTTCTCTTTTGTCCATGGGCATTCCTGATTTGATTTCTTAAAGACCAAAGTAAAATTACTTGTTCCTAGCTGCATATAAGGATTCTGAACAGCAGCTGGCTTCGGTTCTTGCTTCATCATCAACAGTTCTGCAAACCCTCCTGGAAGTTCTCCTGCTTCTTAGAATTTTAAGACAAATTTAGTGTCTCTCATGGTGAAAACTGTTACACTGCAGCTACTGTACAGACTGGAT
Organism: Cisticola juncidis; assembly: GCA_013400215.1. Lineage (NCBI taxonomy): Eukaryota > Metazoa > Chordata > Aves > Passeriformes > Cisticolidae > Cisticola > Cisticola juncidis. Next base: position 96,508 of record VXBR01004867.1, on the reverse strand, counting down.
TATCATCCCTCTTTTCCTTTATTTCATGTGCAATAAGGTCATTTAAATTGGAACAAAATGTTTGTCTGCTGTATTTTAAATTTCAGTGCGTGACCCTGCTTGCTTCCTTGCGATACCTGAACATCAGAGGAACTTCACAAGACAGTTATGTTTTCTGGAAAATAGTTTATTGAGTGCTTAGGGAATTAAAAACTACAAGGTTTTGCTTGCAGTTGCAGAAGCAAGAAAAAAGTTAAACATAAATTAGTTACCTGATTTGCTACGTATAGTGCTTCTGAAACCCTCATTTCAATCAGTCATTGTCTATCATGACCTTTATATTAATATACCTGGCCCTTAAATTTATGTAGCAGAATATTTATAGATTAAAAAGTGCCTTTCTATGGCATAGGGCAATATTTATGAAAGCTGATGGAAATTTCCAGTCTTTTTACTAGGTTTCACCTACACCCACTTGATTTTTCTGACATAGGTGACTTTATTCCATAATCCACCGCAGGAATAAGAATTAAGTAATTCAGTCAGTGTAAAATAAGCCCCACTTGTCCAGAAGCTTTAGTTGACTTAGATCAAGTAAGAGAAGGAAAAAAAAAAAAAAAAGCAGCCAGATAGTAACTGCAGTTACTCAGAACTACATTTGCTGTGTAGAATTTCCATTCCAAGTATTGTTTTCATCTTCCCCATCATCTTGAGTCCTCAGTCTGTATATTTTGCCTTCTTTTTTGAAGTCTTCTCCCCGCTTTTCCACTACTCGTTTCCTGACTGCTTGCCTAGGGCACAAAGAAGAGTGAGGTCTGACAGTTTCCTCAGTAATAATTACACAAGAGAAGCAGCAAATGCAATAAACACAAATCATCCATCCTTCTCTTATCCTCAATAATAGTTTTCTCCAGCCCTTTGTTTCCTTGGGAAGCAGTACCCAGGTGGAAATTTGTCACTTAGCACTCGGAGTGGCAGACTCATTTTCCCTGTCATTGAAGCAAGATGAGGCTCTTTCACCAGAAACAGCGGAGCAGCTCTCCTGGTACATGGAGATCTCATTCTCTGGGCAATACAAAACCTGTCAGAACCAGACTTCACCTGCTTCTGTTTCTTGAACAACCATCCCGTAACCATTTGATATCTCATTTTTAACATTTTTATCTTCCAAACACTATCAGCTGAAGTGAAGCTCACCTTTGTAGTTACAGCTGAATTCCCTGCTCACAAATGACTGCAAGACAATGCTTTTTCTACTGTGTAACTGGAAGCTCTGTTCCCCAATTGCAGATTAGAGCATGCTGCAGCAAGGAGCTCGAGAAACAGCAGCCTTGAACACTGTGCCTTACCTGCTCTGCTCGATGCTGCCCGATGCTGAGGGAGCTGGCTGCTCTTGCTGATGGGCTGATCTCACAGAGGGCTGGGAGGGGGGCGGGCTCGTAAACAGAAAGTTGCTAATGAATCTCCAAACCGCTAAGAGGGGGTAAAGGATTGTGCCCAAGAACTTCCACAGGTCGCTGCCTGAAGCCTGAACAACAGCAGTCGCAGGTCTTCCCGCCTGTCAGGAACACACCAAGCAAACCTGTCAGGGATTGAAGTCCTGCTCTCGTTTAGACAAGTATCTATGCCACCATTTATCTGCTCCAGAAAAACTTATCCCAATCAATCCTGACAAAAACTAGAGTAATTTTGCAATCTTGTTTAGACAAAGAAAATCCCCACATTCAAGCCAAATGCTGTCATGGCTGACTAACAGCAAATAACCAGTTACTGTACTGCTGTTTGAAAAATCAAACACACCAAAACCCAACACATACCGGCAGCAACACTACCGAAGCACTGGGTGCTAACTCAAGTTCCAGTAACTTCTTTCCATAATCTTCTTTGGTAAACTCCCTCCTGGGAAACATTGTCGCCAGTGAAAAATTACCGTAGGTGTTACCAACCGTCTGTGAGGCACATAAAGAAAACATGTCATGTATTACTGTTCATTTTCAAACAACTGCGTATTTGCCAGCTGAGTATACCTTAACAAGAGTTCTGTATCAAACTAGCAATCATCCTCAGAGTGGGATATGAAATGAAATATCCTTCATTTTTCTTTATCTCTTACTAATGATACACTGCAGCAATCCAAGGGCAGTTGGTGGCACTGGAGAGGGCTGCTACCAAAAGCCCTTCACATACCCAGCAAGGAAAGGAGTTGATGACAACTCCACCACCATCAACAACTGCTTGATGCTCACCAAATCATAATCACCACATAGCTGAGCAACAAAATGCCCACTTACCCGTGCAGCAAACTGCCTGGCTTCTTCTAGCCGTGCTTCAGATGGGAACTGGTTAGTGAAGGAAGATCCATCGGGGAGGCGGAACTGGATCCTGGCTATTGCACTGCGGGACAGGTGTTGGGGTCAGGAGGACAGGAACACTCACAGACAAAGGCTCCTGGGCCTTTAGCTTGGTGGTATTGAAATGTGGGAGAGAGGGACAGTCATCCTGCCCAGGGCAGTGCAGGTGGCTTGTAAGATTGAATTCACAGCAGAAAACCACCTGCTGATCTCTCACAATGCATCTCTTCCATAACTCCATATAAGGCCCCTACAGGTTCAGATAATTCTTAAACCAGCAGTGCTGGGCAAAGCAGGAGACAGCTCTGACAAAGGCAGCTGATGGCCCCAGCCCAGCCTTCCTGAATCCAGGCTATCCACACACTGCCCCTGGATCTGCACCCAGCTCCCCACAGTGCTGACATTATCGAGTCATTCTGGCCAGGCATAATCGCATTCTCACCTTATCTAGTACCCCACCAAGCTCCATGATACTGGTATTTAAATCAAAGCTCAGACACAAAAGCTCTTATCTAACTAAAATAACACCAGAAAAGCTGGTTAGTGTTTCATGATCACAAATGTCAAAAGGATGAAAGCTATCAAAGAACATCATGTTCATGTAAATAGCTACCTTTAATGTCACTATTTAAACAGCTCAACACTGCAACATGTCAAGAGATGAGGAGATCTATTAACTCCCTTAAAAAAGTTTCTTTATCTCTCTCCCCCAAAATACACATTTGTGTCTCTACTGCATCTCACCTTCGCTCCCTTTGAGCTGCCTCTTTTCTGGCCTCTATTTCAGCCTGTTTAGCCTGAAGAGCTGCAGCTTTTGCAGCTTCTGCTTCTTCCTTCGATTTCGCAAAGCGAGCTGCCCTCTCAGCACGATCCTGTGGAAGGATCAAAGAGAAATCTTAATTGTTAACATAACTTGTTGCTTGACATTCATTAAAACAGACAGCTATGATCTATACTCATGAGCCAAGTGCACAAACAAACATACACATAAACAGACCATATGGAGAAAAGAGAGTGAAACTGCAAAGAATTATTCCCTGCCAAACTGCACAATCTCGTGTCATTAGCCAAGATATGACACTGCTCACTGAGTCACTTCCCACAACCAGTGGTTAACAGATGACCTTCCCATGCAAGCTCAACACTCCAGGGAAGATAAAGGCAAAAACCTTATGGCAAGTTACACAACTGCAATTCTAACTGTTCTATACCAAAACCCAACGAGGAAGAATTTCAGTTGTTATCAACTGTTTATACATATATGCACACACATATATACTTAGAAAATAATCCTCCTCACCATTTTGAGAGCAGTGTTCTTGTGTATGTTCTACAATTAAATACTCCCTGTGCTTTTCTTTTAGTACCATGCCTAAAATGCAATTATTTTTATGTTTATATGATAATTCTCCACTAAGCTCAAGCAGTGTGACAGAAATGTTAGTTCAGATAGAAAATAATTGTGAAGATGAAAGTAGAAGTTTCATTTTATACAACTCCAAACACAAAAATCATTACCATCTATACAAGGCCAGATAATTCCAAACAGAAAAATGAACAATTTTTCAATCCTTCATCAAGTGAGAAAATGTATCATTTTAGTACACTGTGAGACAGAGAAGCAGCAAGCTCTCTTCCAAAAGGCAAAATTTACCATTGCAATCTGTTGCCGTATGCGCTCTCTAGCAGCCTTCTCTTCTGCCTTTTCTCTGTTCCTTTCTTCTAACATACGCTTGGTCAATTCTTCTTCCTGTCGTCTTTTGTACTCCAACATTTCTTTACCAGTTTTCCTTCTTTCAATTTCTTTCTTGATTTCTTTCTGAATAGAAGGATATAAAAATTAGACCGCAAAATTGCCTTGGACAGGAGAAAAGACTGAAGTATGTTTGTTTAAGAAGGCATTAAACATTTATTCAAATAAAAAAACCTGCAAGGATTTTTACAGTTTTGTGTTACCTGTTCTTCCTCTTTCCTTCTCTCCTCTCTTCTTTCTTCCAGCCTTTTTGTTAACCTAAATTTAAGAACAAAGTGAAAAGTCTTATCACTGCAGTATTTTCAAATGTTAACGAAGCATTTGCAAACCCAGGAGAACACATGAAAATGAGCTGTATCAGTGCTAATACCTCGAGTACAGCAGTGATTCACACCCATGCGTGCACCATCCATGCAAAGGGCGGTGCTGATCTCACCACCTCCTTTCTCTCTTAGAGTTGTTCTAACGTATTCCTTTTGTCCTTTTTCCACTCATTAGATGAAGAATCCTACATATTCTTACTGTTGAACCAACTCACAAAGACGTACAATAAGCAAACACTATTTATGATCTGTGCCTCTTATGATCTCTGATCCCTCTCTAGATCTCAATCCCTTTTTAGCTATTTAAGCCATCTGGTTTCTTCTGCACATCACCTCCTAAAAGGGAACACAAGTAATATATATCCCTGATATAGATGCACATGCATCTGTCTCAGCTACCCAGAAAAATGCCTCAGAATAAAGACTGACTTTAAAGAACAAAGTAAATTTCTCAGTACAGACTGACAATAAAATCCCAACATATTTGAAGTCTGGGGAAAGGCAGGCATGACCCAGCATGAAAAGTCATATAATCAGAAAAATGTTTGTATGGTAGCTATTTTCTTCAAAAGAAAGTGGTAATTACCAAGAGCTTAGCCTCTTCTTCTCCCTCACAAAAAATGCTGTAGATAAATCATGCCAGATTGGTATGTAACATTAATGCATTTTTAAAAAAGGAACATTGATAATTGTATTAAAATATTGACTGCATTGTCTTATCAGTGGTAAGTAAAAAATATACCTCTTGTCCAATAACTTTGGAAGAAAACTGAAATAAGCATGAAAAACATTTAAAATATATTTTTGCATTATAAATACTCCCATTTGCTAGACGCATTATGGTTTTTAGACAGGGTATTTCAAATAATATCAATCTTACTAAAAACAAGTTTATAAACAATATCCCATATTTAAAAACAATGAATAATGAATTAATCATGTTTTGAACCAGGAGTTTCTGATCACCACACTTCAGAAAACCAACCTCCACTCATTACTGTTCACTGATCAAAGCATGAGTCTCAGAATTGGATTCCACTGACTTATTCAACATCCCTAAACTACAAACAGTCATCAAATCAACAAGAAAGAAAATGACATCTCTATACAAAAGCTGGGTTGGCATTTTATTACACCAGTTTCCAGTGCTTTGAGTTCAATGTTTCAATTTGTTCAAGAACTTGCAGCAAACATCTCTATTGAAGTTATATCAGAGGTGAACACTTACAGTTTTCCAGATTACCTTTTTCTCTCAAAGTACATGGGAAATGATGTTAATTAAAAACCTGGTTTGGTATCAGCCCTAGTATTGTCAGAGACATGTAATACAAAATAAGACCACAGAAATATTTGCCAGATGTGAACAGATTAAGAACAGGATACCAAAATCCTGTAATTAAACATGTTAAACCAACCCAAAACCCAACAAAACTGCCAAGCAAATACTGCACATAAAGAAGTTTGCAAAAGACTTGCCTTTCTACTTTGAGTGTAAGATCATTCACAGGCTGAGCATCATTTGTTTGCTCATCTGCAGAATTAGTTGCTTCCTGGCTTGCTTGACCTGAATTTGCTTCATCTTCAAGGGATTTACAAGAAAGCAGTGCATAAGAAAGAAAGAAAAGATGTATTTATTATCATAACAATTATTAGGCTCATTGCTAGCCACAATTTGCAGCAACTGGAATATCTCAAGGAGATACGAGGTTCTGCTACTTAGACTCCCCCCCTCAACAATTTGGTTTCAGGTTACTAAGCAAAAAAAAACCTCTTTAATTGAATACTTTTTCATGAAAGCATACACAATTTTATTGAGTTATAAACCAGAGATTTCTCACTTATTAAAATTAAGCAGCATGACAAGTTATCCTTCCCTCTAGACTTGCACAAAGCATTCTGGAATGTCCCGAGTTTTTCCTCAGTGAGTCTGTTCACTCTATTGCCTTTTATGTACCATCATTTAACAACCTAAGAAAAACCATTTCCAAAGCAAATGAGGTGGCATTTGTGTCAGAACACTAACCATTACTGGCAGGAGATGCTATTGTCTCAGGCAAAACAGCCTCAGGAGAGTCACAAACCCCAGCTCTGGATCCTGCACTTTCTGGAGCACCGTCAGACTGAGAGGAGGGGCTGGGAGCAGATGCCTGACTGCCGTTCTCCAGAGGCCGCCCTTTCCCTGTGTGCATCTAAGAGATTGGGAAGAGAGAGAATGGAGCCTATGCAAGTTCAAATAGTTTACAGGTGAAAAGGTCAAGACTGAATTATTACTGAAGAATCAGCCCTATTGAAAACATAAAACTAAAATTACCACATACTGTTGAGTATGGTACAATCACGCATTTCATATTTTTTCCTAGTTTTAGTCTTGCAATTGAAATCAAAGTGGTAAAGTTATCTACATATATACTTGTGCATAACCTGATAAATCCACATTACAGAACAATATTACAAGCCACATCATGAGCTGAAGAGTAATCCCCTTGAAGGTGAGTTGTCACATTTTGTCATTCCAGTTTAGAGTTCTTGACACATTTCTCCAGTACTGTGAGTTTACACATAAGATCTAAACCAAACAAAGAAATAATGCAGCACTTGTGCACAGTGCTTCCAACCTGTGTATTGAACTCAAGGTTGCAGATTTTACTGTTGGAAGGACAGAACCAGTAACTCAGTGGTTCTACTTTCACCAGTAACTTCCCAAAGGCACAAGCCAAGGGCCATCCCTGTCCTGAGCATTGCCAGCTCCATCTGGAAGATGCAGCCTGTCAGCATTACCTGTTTGACTTTATGGATTCTGGTAACAAGCTCTTCCACAGAAACGCTGCCAGCAATAACTTCCAAAGGGATTCCATTGTCTCCTATAAAAAAACTGGAAGGGACGCACACAACGGGATCTGCACAGCGACAGTTAAGGGTGGCGGATGACAGATGTTGAAAACAACATTACAGGGAAAGCAGATGTCCCTCCTACAACAGCCTCTACAATGCTCTGATCTCCAACTGGTCATCAGTAGCCAGGGCCAAGGGGGGAAGAAAAAAAAAAGATGCTGGCAAACATTCCATGCAATGGGTAAGCATCTCTTCTCTGTACTGGTTTAGAACAAAGTATTTTCTCCAGCTTTTCAGGCAAATGATTATGCTTTGACTTGAGAATGATTTTGTTTTAGTGTCAGACAACATCTTAAGTAGACAGTAATGAAGTCTCCAGAGCATGCAGGAAATCCAAGGTAAGGTACAGAATCCCCAGCATCACCCAGAATTAATGAACCATAAGCAGTGACCTCCTTCAGGCAGGCAGGGTTTACCTGACTTCACACCTGTGCAGGACAGAACCCAGGCCACTGCTTGTTCCTCCTCCTCTGCACCTCTGAACCTTTCATCACTGAAAGCATTTTTACTTTGTTTTCTAATGCTGATTAGTAGGTCCAACAGGTTATTTAGATTACATAAAGCTTTAGATAATTTTCTATTTAGAGAATTACACAGGATTAACATAGAAAAACCCAATTTGCTCACTTCCTCTAATAACTGACAGCTAGTTGAATACACAGATGGTATCTATTAACTACACAGTTTATTGCACAATTTTGTGCCAAAATAAGTATTTTCAATAACACTGCTTGTAAGAATTTGTCTTAAGAAGGGTATTAACTTGTAAAGAGCAATTATCTGTAATCATAATGTAGCATCTACATGGATCTCAAAGGATACAAATTTGAGAAAACTGCAGGCATGCTTCACTGTTCAAAAGAAAAGATTCATTTAGGAGTAGCAATCATTTTGCAACAACTTCAGATTAAGTCTTTCATCATAAAAATAACTGTCCTACAAAACTATTTAAATACTTGAGAGAACACTAAAAGCAAATTTGCATTGCATCTTATCATTAACATTCAGCAAAACTGTTGACATGGTGACAATCCTTGGTTATCACAGTTAACAACATAAGAATTAGGAAAACAGTGCTAAGAGGCAATTCAGGAAAAGGAAGTCTAGTTTATTAAGCACAAATAATGTAGCAAATCTAATAAAATGTCTACAGAGCATTTCAAAATAATACCATTTGGGGAAACGTCCATGCACTTTGTGCACATGGACTGGAACACAAACATAACAAAAATAGCTGAGTGATCTACCCAGGAACTTAAATGCTTCTCCATTCTATGTGTTACAATGGAGGCACACATATTTTCTCTGGGGCTTTACAGATTTTTATCTTTCTGAATTCATGAAAGGGTTTTAATTCATTATGTAACTTGGCAAACCAAGAACTGCCTCCAGCACTTGCATTTTTAATAGCATTTTTGTGTCTCTTCCAGTTGAGAAAGGGCAACTTCAAGCATTCTACTACTAGTACTGGAATACTAGTCTGAAATACACAATGAGGATGTGCAGAACACAACAATAAATTTTGACATTTTCTCGGGCTCTAGGGACTTCAGGAGTACTGAATTCACTTCTGCTCTGGAATCCTGTATTTACACTATCTCCTAATCAGGGTGAGGGCTTCAGAAGCCTCTTACTCTCATCATCATCATCAATGAAAGATTGTATAAGAGACAGAATTAGAATAGGCTCAAACCTTTTGGTGTCAATTTTAATAGCAACAAAGCCATCTGATGCAGCTTCAGTCACCTTCTCGTCCTCCCACCTTGCAGCCATCTCAGTAGATTGTTCATCTTCACCTGCAAGACACAGCACACGGGAGTTAAACCCACCACAAATCGCTGTTTCTGCCCCGATTTTAGCTTTGCCTCAATCCCCTGCAATCACCTTTGTAAAACACTCTGGGGATTATTTTCAAGTCAGTTCATAAGTTTTTTAATAATCTGGAGACAATCCAGCTGGTTCACTTTGATAATATGTCAAAACTATGTTCTGCTTGCCCCTAGTTATAAATTTAATTACATATCAGCTGCTAGTAGGTAAAACTATGTTCTCCACTCCCTGTAAATACATAATTCAGCACGTAAGGTTTCACATTTTGACAGTGTTAAAAAAATCCCCAAACCAAGAAACATTTATTTACAGATTATTTTTAACTTAGTTTTGTATACCAGTTCCTGACATGAACAGTAACAGTAGGAGGGGAGGAAAAGGTGTGAGGAGCACAGAAAAATAAACGCAGAGGAGCTGCTTGGATAAGAGAAACTGAAAAGGTATTCAGGGGCTACATATTCAGAGGTGTTATTTTGATCAGAGGAAATGTATCAATCATACATTTATGTCCCAAAACACCAGTTTAGTGAGGGTGTGGGTTAATAATAGATGCTGATGAATATTAACCATCTTTCAACAAGTACACCGACCTGCAACCATTTCTTTATCTTTAATCTGTATTACTTCCTAGCAGCTTGGAATAGACTGCAGTCTCGATGAGGAATCTGAGTCACAAGTATAGAAGTATAGCAGTCCATTATTCAGTGACAACAACAAACCACTTGTTTGTTTCATCCCAGTTGCCATTCCATGCAGTATTTTTGACTTGTTAAAGATCACTGAGTTCCATGTGGAATCTCCCAGTGAAGTGCTGCTGTCTGGTCACAAGGCCTCTTACAGGGGCACGTATCAAAAATACAATTTCGGAAAAGTGGTTTTACACCACGTGTCTCAGTTTTTCTCTGGAATTACTGGAGCAAATAAGAAAGTCTACCTCCATTATTACACCTCAAATCTACATCTATTATTATTCTCCTGCATAAGCCAGCAAATGTTGAAACTATTTTACGTGGGAACCCTTCCTCCTGCTGTGACTGCAGCGCTTCCAAGTGTGGTCAGTGCAGCTGCTGTGCCCGGAGCGGCTCGGCCTCCTCTCCTGTTTCCAAGTGCTCGCAGGCCGGCAGCTGCTTCACCACACTCTGTTTCCAAAGGACATGTGCTCATCCGATTAGGCTACTAAAAATATCTAAATACTTGCCCAACACTAACTTTTCCACACAACCAACTGCTGGAGAAAAAAGAATGCTGAAAGACACAAACAGGGCAGAGGCTGCTCACAGCACAGTCTGAGAGGACAGAATGGAAATGCTGATGGTTCACATTTTATAAAGCTCTGTGCCATGATGCACTGATTAATATTGTAACTACCCACTGAACAGCTGCTTGTTCTCATACATCTTTTTGTTTTGATAACCCTTTTGCATTTAGGAGTTGGGGATCATTTATTACAGTTTTGTAGTAGTACTTATATCCTGAAATCAAAACTGCCAGGTCACAGGAAGAACATCAGAAAACTCAAGAGGTCAAGTGCAACAGAACTTGAAATAATTCATAATTCGGCTGAACACTGAGCCAGCACAACAGCCTCAAAATTCTAGATTCCAAAACTCTCAGATTTCTTGTTTCTCAAACAAAAGCATCACTTTATTTCACTTAGTGGAATGATCTGTAAGCAGTTCAGTGTCACACTTCCATATCTCTTAAATCTGATCAGGTAAATATAGGTAGAGAAAACATCAATCCTTTCTCAAGTGATTCACATACTAGACAGAACTTTTTCTGCAATAATTTACTTCCTGTATGAGGAACTTACTCAGAACCATCACAGGTTGTCAGAAGATTTTAATTCCCCTTAGCATGCAGGAAGTGTTTTCCTTTTAGAAGGAGAGAGAGAAGCCCAACTGATTTCTCCATGTCCAACATTTCACAACTACTCAGTGAGAAAGGATTGCCATTCTGGAAATGCCAGGAAGCCAGGACATTAAACCACTCACCTCCTCCTCCTCCTTTGAGTCATTTTGCTTATTTAACTTGAGAAGTGCCTTGATACATCTTGGCTAAAAACAACTAGCAAACAGCTTATGTGTGCAAATCGCCATTTAAAAAGAAATATTAAAATAATAAAATTATGAACAAAGGGAGTTTGTTCTCCCTTTTCTACAAATGTTATTAAAAAGAAACAAACATTATAATTTAAAGCTTTTTATTGTCAGACATAAAACTTTTCATTCTTTTCACTCTGAAAAGCACTTTTTGTGTGGCCTGGTATTTTCGTGATCAGAACATGTCTAACCTTTGGAAAGAATAATCTTAAACACCTCAGTCAGAACAGAGGAGGTTTCATATCAAATGAACTATCAACGTTAGATTAGTGACTCAAAGAATCAAAGGCTTTTCTTAACTCTGTAAGCTACAAAATCATCTACAGAACAGCTACCAACAGGATACCAGGGATGTTCAGAGAATCCTGACATATCATGGGTATGAAAGGATGCACAAGGATCATCGAGTCCAGTGCACTCCTGGCCCTGCACAGGACACCCCAAAAATCCTACCATGTTTCTGAGAGCATTTTCCAGATACCCCCGAACTCCTCCCTGTGGAGCCTGTCCCATTGCCCAGCACCCTCCAGAGGCAGAACTTTCCCTGAAATGCAGCCCACACCTCCCCGGACACAACCTCACACCATCCCCTGGGGCACCAGCCTTGCCAGGCCTGTTTCACTGCCAGGAATAATCTCCCTGTGCAGCAACAGAGGGAAACTGGCAATTACCTGATGCCACAAAGTAACTCCCCTGTTCCCCAAACACAACCCCCTCACCTGGTGTGATCAGAGGCCTCTGACATCTCACCTCAATATTTCCCTCCAGTTCCCTAAGGCAGACCCGCTTCACCTCATGCTCTCTGGGGAGAATGGAGCAATCCCCTTTACTGCCACTTCCCATGAGTTCAGCAGGATCTTTAATACCCTTACACATCCCGTCACCAGAATGTGCCACAAAGGTTTTAAACACTGAGCTCAAACATGCTGGGATTATGGCTGCAAGCAAAAACACTTCAGGAGAAACTGCTCGAACAATGTACACTTACAACGACAAATGCCACCTCATTTTTAAGATAAATAACCACATTATTCCTTGCTTGACTAGAAAATATGGTAGAAGCAGAAAGAATAATCCATTTCTTCATTTTCTAGAGAGGAGAGGGAGAGAGGGACAGGCAGATGGTGGCAGAAACCAAACACATATGGACGTACCAGAATTTCCTAATTTCTGTCAACTGTACCTAACAGCTCCTCCACAATGGCACCCCAAAATGAGAGTTAACTCACATTTTCAATTTGTCTAATTATTTTTTTCCTTTATTCACATTTTTCCCATAGACACTATTGCATGAAGTGTACAGAACCAAACACTGCTGAAAGCCCGTTCTGCAGGTGTTTTCAATGCCTGTCTCCAGTGGGAAGTGTGGAGTGTAGAGGTTCAAAGTTACCATCTCTGTGCAGTTTCAAAGGTGTTTCTACCCAAACAACAAACCCAATCTCTGCTAACACAAAACCAGACTATTCTTTCAGCCCTCCACGTCCCTCAAACACAGCTGCTTCCACACACAGGGAGGAAGTTCTTGGCCTTCCCAACTCCCTTTCCCAGCACATGTAACAGAACAGTTCCATGATCAGCTCTGCCACGGGTCAGCTGCCCTGATCCCACGGTGCCCAGGCTGGACCAGATGTCAGCAGAACTCTCCAACTCTTCCATTTCGAGATGTGCCTGGCTGATGTCACACTGTGCCTTTTCCAGGGCTCATAAGAACAAACAAAACAAATCCTCACAGCTCACACAATGACAAAACTAGGTTACATCCCTGCAACCATAAACTCATCTCCCCTGTGTATCTACATATTCCTACATTCACCTAGTCGACACTAGCATCTAATAGGCCCCATTTTGTGCATATATTTTGTTTTATAAAAAATACTGGACATATGTTACAACATGCATTTCTGAACCCCTGATATATGTATCAAGGCCCCTCTTTCACTGCCCTCCTCTGCTGGGCAGGGGAGAGAATGTAATGGAAGGTTTAAGGGAAGAGATGGGGGTGATCACTCATGTGTTATCTTCACAGGCAAAAGATATTTAACTTAGGGAAAAATTTATTACTAATCAAAAGTCAGAGCAGGATCATGGGAAATAAAAACAAATCTCCTCCCACCCTTCCTGCAGTCACTTCTCCACACCTTGTCTCTGCTGCTCCTTCCTCCTCAGGGGTTGGACTCCTCATACTCCTCCAGCATAGGGTCCCTCCCAAATTCTGCAATGTGACTCTTTCCCAAGGGCTGTGGTTCTTCATGAACTAACTCCTCCACCCCTTCCCTTACTCCAACACCAACACAGCTCATTTTGTGGTCTGACAAGACCTTGATTTCTATCAGTATGTTTGCTATCCAGCAGAAAATGCTGTTCTTCAAGTACACAGAGAGTTGTCTCAGCAAAGGAATTTAATTGCACTGTTCTGTTCACATCCCCTTTGGAAGTGAACTTCTTGAAGCCACGTGAGTCCCACAGTTCAATAGTTCTTAAGAGAACAACACTAAGTTGTTACATGAGGCACCTGAAAAACTTCAAGCCACGAGCACTTAAGGCAACAGTAAAATCTTAGGAAACGACACACAGAGATATGCAAAACCTCAAAAATAATTTAAAGAGCTTGTCTAATCAACCTCTGAGACCATCGAGTCCAAGCTATGACCAAACACCACTTTGTCAACCAGTCACATCCAGTCTTTCCTTAAACACTCCCAAGGACCTCACCACCTCCCTGGGCACCCCATTCCAATATCTAATCACCGTTCTGGTAAGAAATTCCTCCCAATGTCCAACCTAAACCTCCCCTGGCGCAATTCAAGACTCTGCTCTCTTTCCCATCTTTTTTTCCTAGAGAAAGGCAGTGTACACAAGACGATGGGAATTCCTACAGGTTCCAATTACAGCGTTATGAAACACGCACTGTCGGTACGAGGAAAGGAAGCAAAACACAGCAAACAGCCCGGAGAGCTGCACCGGCGAGAACCCAGTGC
>VXBR01004867.1:18993-81963 GCA_013400215.1 Cisticola juncidis | reverse complement strand
GAGCGGCTGAGGGGCGTCTCAGTCTGGCGAGAAGGAGGCTCAGGGGGACCTTCGCTCTACCCTACTTCCCTGACGAGGGAGTGGAGCCAGGTGTGAATCGGGCTCTTCTCCCACGGAAGCGGCGACAGAACGATAGATACAGGCTTAGGCTGCACCAGGGCAGCTTTAGGTAGGACATCAGGAAAAATCTGNTGGGGAGTCGCTCGCTGCTCTGTCCCGCTGGGAAACGAGCTCGGGGCATCGGGAGAGGCGGCGGGAGCTGCCCGTGTTTAGCCTGGGGAAGAGAAGCTGAGGGAAAATCTCGTTTATACAAGTCCTGTGAGGAGCGGCTGAGGGGCGTCTCAGTCTGGCGAGAAGGAGGCTCAGGGGGACCTTCGCTCTACCCTACTTCCCTGACGAGGGAGTGGAGCCAGGTGTGAATCGGGCTCTTCTCCCACGGAAGCGGCGACAGAACGATAGATACAGGCTTAGGCTGCACCAGGGCAGCTTTAGGTAGGACATCAGGAAAAATCTGTTCACAGAAAGGATGGCTAGATATTGGAACACCCTGCCCAGGGAGGTGGTGGAGTCACCGTTTCTCTCGGTCTTCAAAGAAAAACTGGATGTGGCACTCAGAACACATCCATCTAGATAAAAATGTAAAGTATCTTTATTAGGCAATTCCTTTTTTAAATTGCACTGTTGCTTCACCCTAAATCAACCGTTAATTAATGAATCCAAGTTTTCAGTTTAAGCCAGTAAAAAGTCAACAAATTTGAGCAACTGTGGAGTCAAGGTCTGGTGTATTTCTCAAATTGTATAAATCAGTATGATAGACTATCAGAGCACACTTAATAATGATGTTTCTTAGTAACTATGCTGGAAAACCAAAGAAGGGCAAAGCTTTTGCCCCACAACTAGGGCAAAAGTTAAGCTATTAGAATAAAGCAGAATGCCAGTGTCTCCCTCTCAAGTTCAAACTGAGGTCACTGTAATTCAAGTATGATGTGCACTATTGCTTGTAAATATTCTTTTTAAACCGTCCAGTAATTTTGGGAGATCAGGTGTAACAGATCTCTTGGTGTTGAAGTCAGTCCGTAGCCCAGCCCGTGCTGAGCTTGTCTTCCCCCTGTGCTCACCTGTGTCTGAAACATTCCACTGCTGTCAGCACCGTAGATCGTCATCAGTCCCCAACTGACTGGGACACAGGAGCAGAATTAAGAATAAACCTCACTGTCAAGCATTATCCACAGCAACACAGTTTATTTTTATAACTTATTCCAGTTTTAAAAGCATACAACTGGCAGACAACATGTTGTCCTCTACAGCTCTTTGGTTTACAGCACCAGGCTCATCTGACATTCTGGTTTTTCTTCCCATTAGGGCTGCATGCACCCCATATAACGACTCAGTGCATGAGCTTCACCAGTGAGACTGGAAAATGAAAAAATAGCAGCAAGCACTGAAGTGTTTGTGTCCTCGACCAAATTTTAATGCTTGATCATGTCTTCAGCAAGATCCACTTTCAATCCAACAAATTTTGACCAACATCATGAAACATGGAGCAGTTGCAAGCAGGATAAAAAATAAACCTTGCAGTGAGGGCTGCTGAACTGAGTCAGGACCAAACTCTGGCCTGGTGAGTCTGAGGACACAAGGCAGAGACACTGATGTAAGAGGAAGCTCATGCACCTTGTGGTAAGAACATAATTGCACACATTTTCAAGTAATCCAAGGGGCAACTTAATTTATACCGAAGGTTTTGGATGTGAATGGTGACTTTGGTCTTAGGTTCCAAAATAAGATAACTTACAGGGACTTAATTTTCAGAATGTTCTGGAAATCAGGCCCTTTGAAGGGTTCTGGTCCACACCCAAGAAATGAAGCTTCCAAAATGAAGTCACATTAACATTGTGGACTTGAATTTTATACTTAAATCAATAGCCAAAAATACTCACAACGTTTTGAATGTGGAGTAGGACACTGAAAAGATGCAGTGCATCAACCTTCATGAAAATCAAGCTGTAGAAACATTGAAGGGATTGGAATAATTCCTTTCATAGTTAGAAATATATAAAAATTCCAGCTACAGTAATTTTTCATAACCTGTAACTTAAAAGCATTTTGGTCAGTTTTCTCCAAAGCGTCATCTAAACATTCTTTGCTTCAGGGCTAAATACAGGAATTTGAAGCCTGCACCAGTTTCATGTGAAAAAAATATATCATGGAGCTAAATAGTATTTATAGAAAGAAAGTTGTAATTTTGACTCCCTCTCAGGCATCCAAGCTAGTACAAGGTTAACTGAAAACAACAAACAAATCAAATGTGAAGTTTTAAGGCACAAATGAGTGTCATAGGATGAGAATGTAACTCTTCATTCCACCTCCAGAGGGAAGTGGCTTGCAAAAAGATAGGAAATAGGTAAGGAGTTCGCCCTGTGAAAGGCATGTTGTGTACCTGAGCACGTCATTGGATTAATTGAGCTACACAGTTCTGGTGCTTTGATAAACCCCCTCTGCAAACAGCTGCCCTTCACCACCCAGAGCAGAAAATCCTGTGTCCTGCAAATGGTTAGGGGTGGGTGCAGGTGGAAACACTACAGTCTGGGTACACCACAACACAGGGTATCTTTCTTCAGACACTCTGCTCCTTTTCATATCATTTCTCTGAACATATGTGAGTGAAAACAAAATATTTCATACTAGAACAGGTCACATTTGTTCAGGGGGGGATGTCAGGGAAGATGGAGAGATGCCTGTTCCCAGCCAACCCCGCCTTAACAAAACACACCAGCCTGGCAGGCACATGTGGGCTGCGAGGATGGTGTGGGGTGTGCTGGAACAACCCGCCCAATCCCAGCATTACACCCTAAATTTATTAAGTTTTAATTATCTTTTTGACTGTAATATCAGAAATTATACAAAGTGTTCACAGTTCGTGGAGGAGTTTTACAATATGTCTTAATTCAAAATTAAAATCAAGAAATAATAGCTTTTGGTGGAGTAGGTAATGACCGCATTTGTTCAGCTTTTCTGCTTATTTTTCCGGTGCTTTTCCTTAGTCCTAAAACTCAGGACATGCTCTCTGTGAAACAAAACAAAATACTACATTGCTGCAATGGAAGTCCCCACTTCATTCCTTTTGCCACTATTTGCTTTCAGAATAGCTTTAATGGTGAATGAGAGGAAGCTGAAATACACTGGGGTACTTAAAGATTCGTTGAGAACATAAGAATGCATTTCACATGCATATATTTCATGCATAAAGTGCTTTTATTTGCTTTCTACAGTGTGATCCAAATCCATGGAACAAATGCTGCACCAGGGGTTTTGTACACAGTGCCTGGGCTTATGTGGTTTAAGGAACCAGAAGGGGCAGAAGGGCATACAGGCCAGGAAGGGATAAACTGTCTTGGTTAGATGAATTTGTATCCTGTTTGTTTACTAGAGAAGTATGAAATAGCACAAACCCAGGACTAAACACAACTGAACTGGAAATATTTTAATACTTTGTCCACTGTAGACATCAGACACCTCTGATAGTGCCAAAGTCCTGTGAATTGTACCTGTGTGGCTCCTATCAGCAGATCCAGATAAAAAAATTAACTGTTCCTGTTTAACACAGAATAAAACAGACTCAGAAATGATGGCAGACCAGTAGTAACTGGAAAGGATCAGTTTCTGGATTAGAATACAACTGGCTTATTGTATGTTTTAATTTTTTCTTCTAGTGCAACTTGCATTCAAGTCTACAACTTCCTTGATAAAAATTAAATATTTTCTGTGCCTTGTTCCTAACCAGTGTATCTCTCCCTTCCCATTGTCTGGGCTGCATTCTCCATGCTTACCTCACATTACCTTTTCTTCCATGTTTATGATGAGGGCAGTTTATGAAATGCAGCAAGCCATGCAACATCCTTTGGAGAGGGTTTGATTTGATGCAAGATCTAGTGCTGGGGACATTCAGAACAGATGGAAGCTCTCAGCCACTGCCAATCTTTTCTGCATCTCGGAAGAGTAGATGGAACGTGGTGGAATGAGTTAGTGACGGGAGGCAGCAGCCTTGCTGGGCTGACACTCCTGTCCCTGCAGCCCTTTAATCCCTTAGCCACTTGTACAGGATTAAAGCACAATCCTAAAGGAGCACGGCAATCAGCAGGAGGCAGAGACAGAGTGCAGGCAGCAGTCACGGTGTCTGTGCTCTTCAGAGGAGGGGTCACTGATAAACTGGGGCTTTTACCGACTTTGGCCTTGGGTGCAGTGAGCTGCAGCAGTCCAGTGCAAGGAGCAGAGAGATACATCCCCAGTCAAGCACAACCTGAATGGCAACTACCATCCTTCTGGAAAAGCAGACTGGAATAAGTAGATTTGTCTTTTATCTGGGGACTGGAACTGAACATCCTCCCTTTGTTTTAGGGGAGCATCTAGGTTTACCTTTAGCAAATACCTATGGCTATAGCATTTCACAGAATCAAGCCCCATAAAAAATAATTCATTAGGCTACATTATTCCCAGACAGGTCAGTTTTCTAAGTTTTCCTCCAGGTACCTCATCACTGTTTGGGTGTTCAGGGATAGAATAATTTGTATTAACCATGAAAATTAAAGCTGGTTTAGGCACCTTAATTCTTCACCTTTACCCTCTGTAAAATGTTTTTACACACAAACTTTGAGTTTCCTCTTTCATAAGTCACAAATGCACAAAATGTTTGCTTGTCTACACAGCAAATCAGTTCCTGAGCTAAAAATAAAAATCAGGAGCAGTCCCTTACAGCATCTGATTAATTTCTCTTTTTTACTCATACAGAGAAACACTTAAATATTATGAAGGACTGGATAACATAAATGCCAGAAGAAGAACAGCAGGTGTTTAAGAGGTTCTAATATTTTAGATGGGTTTAAGTTCTTTTCTCACTTTTCAAAGAATCTCAGCCATCAATGTGAATTCATCCAGGTTTCAGAGGACTCCTAGACGCTTAAACAAGTGCACTGAAAAAGTTTGTGTTTGTAAACATTTATTCTTTTGAACTGAAAAAGGCTTGCATCAGCACACATTGTACAGACTTGCAAATTACACAAGTTGAAAAAGTTTTGTTTCATTTATGTGCAATGAATCTTTAATGTCCAGTGAGCATCTGCAAATGATGAAAACTTAAACCATTAAAAAGGTTTCCAGCACTTATCAAACACAATCATCTTAGCGTGAAAAGGAAGAGAAAGAGACCCATACTGGTGGGAACACAATTAAAGTGCAAATATTTTGATGTTTGTATGAAGATACATAAAGTTTCTTCACACTTTTGTTAAAAAGAAATATTAAAATGTGATTCAGTGAACATTCTTTGTAACCTATTCATAATCCCCTTCTAGTAATTCTTAAACTTGCTGGATCAGAAACAAATTCTTCAAGGGTACAAACTTGTAAATTTTTTTGACACTGTTTGAATGTATTGCTAAACACAAGGACCACCTTGGGAGTTAGTTACTAAAATTACATTCTTTTTTTCTTAGAAAAAAAGAGGAAAAAAGAAAGAAAAAAGAAAAAACACACAAGGGACAAAGAACAGGTTAACTTGAAGATCTCGGGTAGTTTGCTAGAGTGAATATAATTCCTTAGAATGGTTCTCTTTTCCCCTCCACCAATCCTCAGGTTCCTGCCTTGGAATGGACAGCTGTGTGCTGGCTGTGAAAAGGGACTATAAAATACAAATCTGCATATGGATTTTTATGAACATCTGCTGTACAATAGAACTTTGGATCTGATACAAGATTTCAAAAATATAAAACAAAACTACTATAAAAGTAGGGGGCATTTCAGCAGCATTCCTTACAGAAAGCTGCCTGTCGCAAAGATGATTCCTTGCTATTGTCTGGCATTAACTCTGTAAATTTTTTTCTTCATCTTGCTGGATTCACTGGGTTATTTATTCTTCAATGGCAAATGTCACGTGACAAAACATCCCAGGAGTCTCTGTGAAGAGAACAGAAAGCCCATGACGTCAAACCGATGGCGGAGGGAGGACACGGAATGGTGCCGGCCGCGTGTCCGGCGCTGTCAGCGCTACTGGGAGCTGGCCCTCTCCAGCACGTGGAAGTCGTAGTGCTTCTTGCTGGTCCTCAGGCGGAACTTGCCCACCGCGGCGCTGCCCTGCCGCTTGAGCGCGCTCTGCGCCGCCGCCATGCTGGGGAAGGTGGCCAGCACCGTGTAGGTGGAGGCCAAGTCCCCGGCGCGCGAGGGCTCCGCGCCGCCGTCCCCGCAGAGCCGCCGCTGCTGCTGCTGCGCCTGCAGGCACTGAGAATCCCTCAGCCACCGGATCTTGGCGCCCACTTTGAACAGTTCACCAAAGAGCTTCTCTGCTTCCACACGAGTTATGCCTTCTGGCAGCTCCGTGATTTCTAGAACTTTCCCCACAACTGAAAGAAGAAAAACAATGGATCTAAATTGGTTATTGCACTTGATGATACAACATCCTAAATGAAAAATGATTTCATACTTGTATCTCCAGCTGGCTGATACCAGATCCACAGGCTCTGCCTTCCTGATATTCTAGAAAACCTTTGGTCTCACATTTAGCACTGCTTACAAACACAAGTGTGCAAATAAAAGCTGGGAATACAAGGAGGGCCCTCAGAACAAAGAGGTGAAAATAAAATCATCAACAACTCATTCTGTAGCAGGCTTCAGAAGTCACTGTTGCATCTCACTGGCCTTGCCTGGTAATGCTTCACACATCACCATGCCAAAAAAACTCGTCTGTCTTACCTCAAAAAAAAAAATCCTTCCCACTAAATTGTTAGAAAAAACTGATTAATCTGTAACTTCCTGTAAAGAGTTGACAGTAGGTAGCAAAAATTCTTTCCAGTAAAGGCATTAAGATAGATGCCATCAGATTTTATCTGGATGACATCTTTACCAATTCCAACGAGCTAATCTCCTATTAGTATGTCTCCCTAATCCATGTATTTATATATATATTAGAACTGGAAAAACTAAAAAAAAAACCGAAACAACAAAACCAAAAAGCACAAACTGATTTGTGGTTTATGTCTGACTTCACTTGTTAGCCAGTAAAAGGAAGCAGGGGTGTGTATAATTAATAGTTAATGTAATAACAATATCAATTAGATCCAGTAAACTGACATACCTGCTCCTTTTAGTACTCTCCAATCCTGAACTTCTCTGGTCTTTTCTCCAGCCTTCAAAACTATGTTTTTCCCATTTAACTTCCCTCTTCCCCTCTCTCCATGTCTTCCCCTCCATCCTTACGTTTCCAATGTTTGCCATGTCCATTTATGTCCAATTACTCTTCACTCTGGCCCTTCCCACCTGTGCTTTTCTCGCACACTCCCAGCCCATCACCATAATTCATTTTTCTGGAGGACTGTGTCAGTCAGCAATTCTATACCTGGTTCTGCACCAAGATCTGCTGAAGCAGCCTTCTTTGCTGGTTTCTTTCCCCTGTTTCCATGTCTGTTTCCAGGCTGACACTGGCAAGATTGACACAAAGGGTGGACTTTAATGACAATCCATCAGTCAGCTCAGTGAAAAGCAGTGCAGAGGAATGTCTGGAAAATAACTTGCACTACACCATGGGACAGAGAAGATTTTCACATCCAATTTTAGTTACTGACTTTGATAATCCTAGGCAGGCACATTCAATCCTTCACTACAGAAGAAAGGGAGGCAATAATGGGGGGGAAAAAAAGCACCTAAAGTCATCTTGGAAGAACATCTCCCTGCCCCAGCCATCACATCCTCTAGTTGGCATTGGGTAGAAGTGGGCAAGGTAGGGGCAGGGGGTTTGTGTGTCCTAAAAATTAGAGGGAACGACTTTCCAACTTTGCTAACACCAGTATTTTGGGTTTGTTTTTCTTACAAGGAACACACCCACTCTTTGTTTAGACATTACCGCATGTATTTTTTTGTTTTTTAGAAATGGT
The DNA here is from genome assembly GCA_013400215.1 of Cisticola juncidis. Taxonomy (NCBI): domain Eukaryota; kingdom Metazoa; phylum Chordata; class Aves; order Passeriformes; family Cisticolidae; genus Cisticola; species Cisticola juncidis. The sequence continues at coordinate 74,044 of VXBR01004867.1, read as the reverse complement.
TACTTAAATGGAAGAAAATAGCAAAGGATCCCCTTTAGAGTTTTGAATTAGGTAGTGAATTGCTTAAAAAAAAAAATCCATCATCTACACTGTGCCTAAAAGGCAAAGTTCAGATAAATGTTTCTCACATTTTTAATACAACAAACAAGAACAATGGGGAATATTGACACAGAATAATACTTATTGCAAAGCAAGCACTCTCCAGGTGTGATAATACATTCTCCTGTTCAAGGTGTTTGTAATGGTAGCCCTGAATTGGTTTTTTTTTCATTGTTGCCATGAGATTGTTCTCTTTGAATACCTGTTGGCTTGTTACTTGTCCACGTAATAAAGATGGATTGTATTGCAGGGGTTGGCCAAGCAATGGGTATCTGGCATCTCCTTAAAGAGAAAGGTAATTAGAAGGGTTTTTCTGTTACAGGAAATCTTCCTCACACTGAACATGTTACACAGAAGAGAAGGCAGAACTGCTGTGCACAAAGCTGAGTGTCTGGCTGGGCTAACAAACTCAGAGCTGCCCTGGCTCCATCAGTGTCAGCCACGTCCTGACCCAAGGTGAAAAGGTACAAACTTTGTGGTGTTTAGAGATTACACTCCAAGTTTTTCTTCACTGCAGTCTTAGATAAGTCCTTTCATTTCAAAATGAGCTTAATAAGCCTAAGCTCCTCTCAGCATGCTAATTTAGTAATTTTCATGGTTATAGCTCTGATTAGAGCTAGGTCCCTCTTCAGATTTCTATTTGTTGCAAGGATGCACAAAGACAATGCAGTAGAAGTTTTCAGTAATCACAGCAGATTAAGGGAGCTAAGAGGTGTGCTTCAAACAGGTCACCTGGAATTTTTACATCATCAGAATACAAAGCAATGATGGAGATTATGCAACAAATAAGACAAAGACAAGAAAATAATGTTCTCTTTATCAATAAGAGAGACATACAGAATTTTCTGTAAGTTTTGCTTTAAAGTAAATCTTTCTGTGAAACAGACTGATAATTTTGAGTTTGGGAATTTTACCAGGATACTTTTGCTCACTGACAAAAGAGGTTTATATCATTGTATTTTAAACATTATCCACTATTCCATCTCTGTGAAAAGCCCCTATTTTATGTTTTCCTGTTGACATGTCAGCAGAGGATTGAAATTCTTCTGCAAGGAATTTTTTGTGTGTCCTATCTGAAATACTAACTGAGGTACAGTCCTGGCTACAGGCTCCATCCCACCATACTTGTTGTTCTGCAGAGGAACGAAGAATACATGCTTAGGCAGTGCTGCAATTCAGTGCATTATCAGCTAATGATTTATGGTTAAGACTTGAAGCTAAATTCTAGCAAACATTTTATTAATATTTTCAATGCTGAAATGGGAAATTTCACAATATGAGAAAGCCAGTGTGCTAGAGAAACACATTAATGAGGAGATGAAAAGCCTTTGAAGATATGGGGGACAGAATCAGTGCAGAGTGATAAGGTGAAATTTTAAATTATGTTTGAGTGAATAATTTTGGTGGTTCTGCTTCAACAGCAATCCTACTAAAGTGAGCCACAAGTCATCAGAAAATCCTCATCTAACTTGCATTTTCAAACATTCAAATAGAAATCATACACACATTTTAGTTAAGTAAAAATTTACCTTGTCCAGGGACAAAAGGTCTAGAAAACTGGGACACAATGGAAAGAGGTGTCAGTGTGGGACGGATGTTCTTCATGTTGGACAGCTGGGCTGGTGCTGGTGATTGGGCCGGCGAGGTGACAGGGCTGCCCAGTTGAGGACTGTGCTGCAGCTGGGATAAACAACACGTTAGCATTCCATAAAGTACTACCTGAACAAGCTGTACAGCACCCCAGCCTTCAAAGACTTAAATGAACTTAAAATAGCTCTGTTAAGTATAATCAGAGCAAGATTTTTATTCCCCAAAAAAGAACTTTTGAAAACAGACAGAATTTATGCATATTTGAAGTCATCCCGGGAAGCAAAGCAGCACCTCGTACCTGCGCAGCGCCGTCTAAAGTGCTGAGTTCCGTGGCCTTGTGCCCGCGGGGGTGCTCACAGTAGTACTTGCCGGGTTTCCTCTGCGGCGGTGACGGGTTCCGCGGCGCGGCGGCGCCGGGCACGTTCAGCTGCATCATCACCACCCCGCCGGCGGGCGGCGGCGCTGCGGCTGCGGCACAAGAGCACAGGGCACCGTCAGCGCACAGCACCCGCAAAAGGGAGTAACACACGGAATATGCTCTGCTAAGGAAGCTGCTGATTGTAGAAAACTGGAGCACAGTCTTCTGCACAGTTACATTTCCACTATCAACTACACCTGGAATAGTTAACTTAGAGAGAGCTTCCCAGAACAGAGATAGTGGAGCCACTGAAACTCACTGCTGAGAATGTTTTTGAAAGAAATCACTGTATTTATCAATAGCGGACAGTATTCAACATTCACTGCAGTTTCTATCAGAGCACTGTGTTGCAGAAAGTGATATTAAGTGAAAATAAGCTTAATTTAAAAACAGAAGTTTCCTAGTTAGTTTTACATGTTTTACAGCAATCAGACTCAAAATGTTTTCTCTGATAGGACAGCATCTATCAGAAAGACCTAGGATCAAGCTTTAGTCTAGGCAAGCTCACCCTCACTTACAAGCTCTCCCTTAGGAACGCTTTTCTGGGCAGATACTGCAAACTGATCCCCACACCCTGTCCCACTTGGGTACTGTGGGAAACTCCAGAGTCCGGGGAGAACACCTAAACATCCAGCACTGCTCCACAAGGTTTCACACCAGGAACTGTAAGGACAGGCTGCCTGAGGGACAAACCATCACCCCCCCCTCTGCCCCAGGTAATTTATATAATGCCCTTTTTATTTGTAAATGGTTGTTTGTCATTCCTTTCTCTGCTCTACCCTCTTTTTACAGCTTTTCTCAGAAACCACAATTAAAACACACAGGTTAAACATCATTTAATCATCCGTCTTTAAAGCAGGATTCCTCAGTCTTCTCAATCTGCTGCCACATCATAGCATCAAGATACAGATTATAAAATATTCATCTGGTGTGTTTTACATTGGGCTATTATTTTCACTACCCCTGGGCTCTACAAAAGAAAGAGACTTCTTCAAAAATCAAACCAAACAATGTAAAAAAAGAAGTGTGTAACATTAGAACTGCAATAGCTTCTGTAAATTGTATTTGGAAATATTTATTATATGGGTAACTGAATTAACAATATTTTCACATCTATACTTTCTTCTTAATGGCAACAAGTTTTACCCAGGAGTTACAGATTGTAATCAAAGCATCAGGTATCTGGCCAGCCTTAGCAGAAGATATAAATTAAGGAGTCCCTGCAAGAGCCACATTGGGAATATTTCTGTTTTGTTGCACAGTAGAGTAAAATACAACTGTGTTTATGACTGCACAGCAGAGTAAAATACAACTGTGTTTATGACTGCACCATAACCAGAATAATATACAACACTACAGTTTTCCACTGGAAAAGCCATAAGCTTATCTAGTCCCAACATGTAAACCTGAGATTTACCAAACACCTATATACACACTATAGCTAACACACATAAAAATGGGTTTCATTTTAATATCAGATGCATATATTTACATGTTTTGTGAATTATAATTATTTACATCTTACTGGTTTATATACAGTATTTCACTCTGCAACACTCCAGCATACTCTCTTTGACTTATGTCTATTCTGTGAGAATGGAACACCCAACAATAACATGTTTGTCTTTCAGAAACATCTACAGCACCATCCCTAAAAGAGTGTCAATCTAAAATGCAATTTAAACTGCAAAAGAGAACTTTATACATTCAGAAAATTGTGGTTTTTCTTTTGCCTCTAGTTTCCCAGTATTTCAGGAAGTGAAAATAAATGGAATTCCTTTCTTAATCAAGTATCCTGACACAGTGAAATGTCATACAGTGCACAAGACAGTTTGCAGACACTTTATGACCTGTCAAATCCCATGAGAAGGGAGACCCAGAAATCCTCCAAAGGCTCCCCAGCTCCACAGTCTGGTCCCTGTAACACAGCTCTGCCACCTGTCTGTGCACTGCTCTTTGGCCCTGCCTCAGAGGCCTGCATTCAGCATCTCCATGGCTTCACTTACTGAAAAGCACAAGCTTTGATTTATTCCCCAGAATTTGCTCCCCCACAGAGGGCTTGCTCCTTCCTGACACTTCCTTAGACCCCAGCTGACAGGTCTAAACCAGGCCATCAAAACTGCACAAAAGCAGCACTTCCAGGATAGACAGGAGGGCAGAAACTGCTGCAAGGCCCACTTCAGACATTCTGAAATTATCATCTTCCAGAATTAAAAACAAACAAACTTGAAGCAAAACAGAAACCAAAGCAAACCTGCCCATGAACTGCTAACCCAGCTATCTTACCACTTAATGGCATGTAACCTATTTACTAATAAACAGGTTAAAAAAAACCCTTAAATTTTTGTAAGAAACACCACATCTGTAGCAGAATCTAGGTCATTGATACAGGGTTTGATCTAGTGCTTGCTTGCAAACTACTGAGAAAGCAGAATTTGAGATTATCCCTTTTTTACCAACCAAACCTTTAATGTATCAAATTCCCTAATAGTACATAAAGACAGTGCCACTGTGGTCACAGGGTTGTTCTGTAATCTCCTATTTGGTGGCTAATTTTGGTGGCTAACCCTAGTGCTCTTATTCTCCTAAGCAGTCCATAAGTTTTATGGTTGGACCTTCAGAGTTTTAAGTGTTTGGATATTAACATTTATAAAGGTTTCATGGATTGACAAGATCTATGTCAACACTGCATTCAAACACACTGAGGCTTCTGTTTACACACCTTCTGAAAATTACCCAAGTATTCTGTAGATCAAAACCTTCTGAATCTGAATAGATGTTTCTGCTAAGGGTGGCCTCCAGGCTGCCCCATGCAGCCACTGTTTCACTTAAATTCCAAGTCATCATTTTAAACGATACAATAATAGCAATAGAGATGAAGAATTTAAAACAAACAAACAAACAAACAGATGGCACTCAAGTTGCAGTTGTTCTAGCAGTTAGCCATGAAACCAACCTGGAAATTTACAGTAGGTTCTGGACAGAATGGCTTAGATGAAAATCCCAATAAAATATACCTTTTTTTGGCTGCATGATGGAAAGACCAGTGGGTGAACTTTTACAGGATGAGGGTGGAGACATTATGCTGTAGTGCACAATGGAAGCAGCCTGCTGTGGCTTTGACTTGGATGAAGGTGGCAATAATGTAGGAGGTGATGGCTTCTGACTTGAATGGTTGCTATAAACTATGAAATTAAAAGCAGTAAATAAGGCTGCCATAAAAACAAAACACCCCACACAGCTTTGAAATACTTTCAGCTTTCCAGCAGATCAAAAAGCTACCCCACAATGCTCAGTTTTCAAATTCCTCTCAATCCCTCTTAAGAAATTCACTGCTCCTACTATGCTAACTGAAATCTAAAACGGTTCTTGAGCAGAAGAGCCAAGTATGCTTCCAAAATGTACCTCGCTCCTGTCAAACAGAACCCCAAATCTCAAAGTTTTCAGACCCATCTGGCTATTCAGGAAAGGATGGAAATGATTCTGCTGCCAGTGAATGGTTCCCATGTCTGTCATAACTCACCAGTAGATGTGCAAGGCATTATGATCTATGGTACTGGATTTTAAAAATGTAACTTGAGATATTTCAAAGATAAAAAACTTTTGAGATTTCAAATTTATCTATTTTTATGGAAAATAAGTTCAAAAATGGAACAAAAGAGGAAATAGAATATAGCAGTTATTCTAAATCAAACTCTTAATAGCGAATATCCAACCACCCAGCATAACAATAGCTAGACATTTTTTAAGCTTCTCAGTAAAAACTTTGGTCACCCAACCTGCACACTGCTGTCCTTGAAGCTGCTGTGAGTTGCATGGTGATGATGTTCTAGGAAACTGTATCTGCTCTGATCCAGGAGGCTGCAAATATCCTACAGATGAACTGTAATAACAAAAAGAGAACATGACTAACAGGCATTTATGCTACTCATTTAATCACGACTTCTGCGTTTGCTGTCTACATGTACTGCAAATCACTGAGCTTTTGTTGATTTTAAATCAATAATATTCCCACCTACCCCTGAATTCATTCATTCTTCAGAAGACTGAAGCTTCCCACCTCTTCCTTAGCAAAAACACGTGCCCTGCCTACACTGAGAAACTGTATAAATTCACCTATTTTGACGTTCTATTTTTGTATCCATAGCTCTACATCAGCATAAGGACATGAATAATAATAATAATAAAAGGACAATTTGTTGTCTTGTTCACTTAAGCAGAATTAAATCTCGGTTCAGTGATGCCCACAGCCCCTGCCATGAGGATTTGGGCTGCAGCCCCTCAGCTGGGGCAGCACACCACAGACACAGCTCAGCTCTGCTGCAGGGTCCACTGACACAGCCCTGGGAGGAGATGACTTTTCCTGAGCGAGGGAAATGGAACAGCACTCCAGAGGATAAACGACCATTCAGCTGCTTGCAAAACGTAGGAAAAGGATAACTTCAGAAGTTTATTTATGCCAGGTAGATTTTCAGGGTAATCAGGGGCAAACCAGGTAACAGACAGATTCTATTATACCACTAATGCTCAGCCAGAACACCAGGTTGGTGGTCCATGATCAGAACAGTGTCTGTACTAACAGATAAACATTCTGAGAATAAAACAGGTCAGATTGTGGGGAAAAAAGTAGGTTTAATCCTCTTGGACCTATTATTTTTACCTATGTTGTTCAAAGTTTGTTCCATCCTTGGTCCTATAGGACACCTATATAATTTTAATTCAAAGATTCCCTTCCATTAATGCAGGCAAAACTGAGTGAAAATTAACACAGATGCTGTCACACAGCTTATGATCTGCCTACTGATTCTAGTTTTCAGCAGTGACCTGCAGGTTTGACACTCAGCTCCTACAGAACAGCATTCTGCTTTCCTTGTTCAAGTGCTGCAGCATAACTATTCTGATGAAAGCAAGATGCTGTCATTGCTTGCTAGTTTGCTCTGAATTCCTAATAAATGAGAAGGACATGCTAAATTACACAAAAGATCAAGCAACCAAACTTAATTCAAGAAAAGTCTGGAATTATGCCTACCTGTGACTTCACTGAATTTCCAGTATAGTAACTACAGAAAAGGATTAAAAACCCTTCAGATACAAAGAACAGGAATTCAGATTTAAGCAGAGGAAACCATGTGGCGATGAGACAAATACTACTGAAGTCTGCACTCAAAAGGATGAACAAGCTTCAAACTGTTGCTCCTTGTTTAAAAGCTCTCAGGTATTTTTAAATGCTGCACATTTGTAAGTTCAAAAAAATTCAAGAAAGAAAAATGTGTAACAAGCATTAATCCTAATGAATTCTCCTAGGTACTTGCCTATCTGCTCTCAAATAGTCTGCTTTGGGGACACAGATGTATATTCAGGGAGGGCTGCACATGCAGACCAATTTGCTGCTACCAAGGTAGGTAATAAAAAAAAAAAAAAAAAGAAAAGAAAAGAAAAGAAAAGAAAAAAGGTTATTTATCAAACAAAAGCCAAGTTTCTATACTTGTTTCACAGCCAGCTTGGTGCCAGCAGGCCTCATCTACAATACAAAGTAAGGTAAACCTTTTCTATACAAAGTTACAAAAAAGAAGTCAGTCTTTTTCTGGGATTCAAATTATTTCTCCTCTACACATTATTAATGTACCATTTTTAACAAAACCAGTGAATATGGATAGTAATCTTAAATATTACTGCAGAAAGACTGAGCTGCTGAGCACACTGGTATTTCATGGGTAAGAAACAGAATGCAGAAAATTTAAGAGGTGGAACTGCAGTAAAAGTATTGCTGGAAGTGCTGTGAAGGCAAAGTTTTCCAGTCCAACAAGTATGCCACACTTAAAGCAGTACTGCTTGTTTCACTTAATTGCATAAGAGCAGGAATAAATAGAGTGCCTGTAAGTCTACCTTTAAAATGACAGTTTGAGTATCTGCAGTGCTAAAAGCAGATCTTGTCTGTTCTGACAAAGCCACTAAGCCCAGCTGCTGAGAAGTCAAGTAGCAGTAAACTTACCTTAGATTATTCTGTTGACCTGATGGAATGACACTGTAGTAGACTGGCATTCCTGTGGTGGGCAGGCCTTGGCTGGACTGGCTGGGAATTATAACAGGCTGCTGATACGTCTGCTGGGGCACTGCTTGGGAACCTTGAGGCACCGAAACCTGCAACAGCAGGGCCACACAGTAAGATTTTCTCCTGCAGATAATGTTTCTGCCTCTTGACCATCACCCAGTTGATATAAGAATTTTAAAATAGCCCAGAAACTGAAAGATCTCCTGGAGTTCGCTAAATCCAGAAGATTAGTGGTAACAGTACCTAAAATAACAATGCTGTATTAAAAAAAATTCTTTAAATCTTTTTCCCCCAAAATGGAAATGCTGGTTCCAAGGCACTCCATGAACTAACAAGATACTTTCTCTACAAAAGAAAGGGGAGTGGTGGGAAGGAAACCTTCCAAGCTTTTCTTCCCCACCCTCTGAACGCCACCTGACACAGGACTTGGCTTTCAACAGGACTGGAACTTGTGCACTTGTGACAGTTTCTTCTCACTGCAGTTGTGGGTTTGTATCTTCATCTTCTGTCCCCAAAGTCACCTTTGACACCTGCCTGCACCTTTCTACCATTTCTACCATAAAGCAAAGGACTTAAAGAAAATCCCAACACTCAAAACCACAGAAGAGTCACTGGAAAATGAAAATACATTACCCACCTGATAAGATGGCACTGAGGGATATGGAACAATCACACCTTGAATTTGATTCCCAATGTTGTTGTGTTGGCCACTGGCTAGATTTTGATTCTGAGACTGCTGAACTCCAACTAAACCCTGGTAGTTTTGCTGCTGGTTGGGCAAAATCTGGTAACCTGAAATTATACATTTAAATCTTATTTTGAAATAATGAACATATTTTAAGCATAGCTGCCTATGCGAAAATACACGTGTAGCATTTTGCAACAGCTTGTTTAATCTGGCAGTTTCACAACAGTTGAACTTACCATGCAGATAAAAAGAAGCCAACATTAAAATTAATAGATTTACTTATTCAGATTCAGCATGAAATATTATCCATACTGTTTGCAATGCTGCTCCCACATGCGTGCACTTTCATTTACACTCTGGCTTACATGCATTAACACCTTGATTTGACAGGTGAAAGCTGGAAGCACTTGAACAAAGCATGCTAGACAGGATCAAACCCAATTCATTGTCTGGTATTGTGAACAAGGCCATTCCAGGTACTTCGCTTTGAAAATTCGACATATGCAAAATTCAGCTTGGACCTCAGGTGCCCCAGGGGTTAGAGCATCTTGACTGCAATTCAAAACTAAATCAGACTTCAGGAAAATTTGCATAAGGCATGTGTGCATATCCTTTCCAAAGGGGCAATTTCTTCTGAAATCTGTAATGCTGAAACCAACTGGGGGCTGAGAAAAATCTTCCAAGTTCAAGCCATGTTAGTACATAGTAGAAGATGTTTTATATTCAAAGTTATCTTAGGGATATAAAGTCAATTTTCATATTCACCCCTCTGTAGTGTCTCTGAAACAATTTATTATTGCTTAAACTGGTATTCTCCTGTATTTTTCCAAAAATGCCTTAAAAACCCCACCCCAAAACCCAAACTAAAACACCCCAAGCACAAATGCCAAACAGGAAATCTGTGCATTTATAAAGTCCAACCTAAACTCCCCCTTTCCTCTTTCATTAAAAAGCATTTAGCAGGTAACTGCTACCATGGTCCAAACACATGCAGAACACAAGTTCTTTTTCTCTCATGTTCTATCATACAGGTGTGCAATACTTACCACATCAGCAAAACCCCAGCACAGTCAGTGTTTCTGAGACAAAGCCAGTTATCCCTCCAGAATAACAAAACTGGGCTTGTCAAGATGCACTGACGGCAAGAAGAGTCTGTGTTTGAGTTGGACACATTCACAGCCCACTGACCTTGACATTCCCCATGCTCTCTACCTTGGCAAGGAACTACAATAGAGCAAATTTAGCTGCAAAATCTCACTTGGGTTTTCTTTAAACTGTGCTAAAAAAAGGCTTGGTCTATTCTGAAAGTAATTCTGTTAACATAAAACACCTTTTTGTGAGCAGCAGCCACCGATGTTCATTGATTTCATCCACACAAGGGTACAATGAACATTGTGCACTAACAGCCTCAGCAGGCTTTCTATAGAAACTGCAACAATGAACATTAAAAGGAGACTGTTAATATAATCAAATATTGCTTCAGAAAATTAAAAGGAAGAAGGTTCAGTTTGTTAAAACCAAGACAGCTATTCATTAGAAACACACAACACTATAAATATTTTCAGAGGACTAGACAAAACTTCAGAACAATACATGCTTGAAGTAGGATTAGTACTTAGAGTTTTTAATAACTTAAGTTTGAACTGTGCACAAAATGCCCTTCATATCTGTAATATACAAAATGCTTTAATATACTTTGTTATAAAATGATCTATGGCCCCTAAAAAGCAGCAGAATGGGAAGCTGTGGTGTGACAGACCCAATCAGTGCCCCTGCAGTCTGAACCCCTCACGTCCCAGAATTGCAATGGACCCATGAGTAGTTCTGCAGCCTTTTCTGGCACTTGCAGAGACAGACACAATCAATTCTGCATGCAGAGGGAACTGGAACAATACAAATTGGCTGCCACGAAGGTTTCCCAGAGCGTTCCAAAGAATGCTCTATTTTTAGCTGCAGTTTCACCTCTGCATAGAGTGGGCTGACAGAAATGCAGCACTCAGCACAAACCACACACCTGCCACAGCAGACTGTCCCACTACACAGAAATACTCTGAAACTGGAGGTAAAAAAAGAAGCAGGTTTCTTAATATTTCCATAACTCAAAAGAGATGACAGTTAATATAAGAAAAGTTAACTCTCAGAATATAGAAATACATTTTATGAATAATGGATTAGGAGTGAGAAACAGTGTTTACTGAAGAACAGAAAAGCACGTACAACACTTGGTTAACGAGCTGGGAGTTGATGAGCTTGGTTATTAAATCTACAGATACTGTTACAACTGGAGTAGTTTTATCCCTGGCTTGTGAAGGAGAAGCCAGCTGAACTGGAGCTAATGCTCCTCTAGGAACTGTAGTTCAGACTGGATTTTTAAAAAACCTGTAGTTAGGTAATTGGGCTCACATTAACATGGCAATCAGAAATGCTTTCTTTCTTAAGGAGAGTTTTCTTCTCCCAACATCTTTTGGGCAACCAAAGCATTTTTATTAAAAGTGAACCCCCCCAAATATTTCACCTGAAACCCCTTTAAAAAGGAAGCCAGGAAGCAGCTGAAAAAGAGACCGGTTCACTGTGAGAAATGTAAACCTCTCAGACAGTGTTACGGCCCCGAATCCAACAGCTCAGCAATAAAGTCAGGCCACTCCTCAACATTAGACCAGAAGTGGCTCCAGTTGCCATGCTCTCAGAAGCTGTCATCTTTTATCTGAATTTGTGTTTGCAAAGTTATTTCATAGTTAGTAACCACTTTCTGAGATGAACAAACCCCGTGGCTTTTATGTAACGCAAGATTTGGAACTCTAATTTTTGCCCAGGCACTTTGCTGTATGAGACAAGTAACGTGGCGCCTTTGGCTCAAAACCACACATTGCTAATGAGCATCAACCACTTCAGGTATAGCTTTATGTCAAATTAATACAAGTATCAATGGTTTAAATAAATTACAAGGGAGAGAATTTTCAAATACACCATCTTATGAGGTGTTTCCAGAACAGATGACAAGACATGGAACCTTCCGTTTCTAAAATACTGATTCAAATTTGCCTATAAAGCAGTAAATGAGAACCAGCAACGCTTGGAGAGCAGTTTGCAGATTTTCAGTTAAACATTAATTATGCAGTTTCTGGTAAGATCCTTCTTTCTCCCATTAGTGCTGGTGAACACAAAATAATGAAACACACTGAATAGACTTATTGGCTGGACCATCCCCATACTACCTCAACACGATCCTTTGATGTCAGAGTGCAGGTACAGAACACATGATCAAAGCAGCTGAGCAGCTTTCTGCACAGCCTGTTTATTTCATTTCTTGCAGGACAGAGAGGGAGTTTACCTGCTGACACTTTTCATGCACAGGCAGTGAAATTCAGTTCAAATATAAAGAGCTAAAATCATAGAAGAAAGGAACTTACCCAATAGCAACCAGTTCATCCCTTTGCACCTTATTACCCCATGCTTTCCAATTCAGACTGGTTTGTTTAGGTACAAATGTACACTGAGCTGTCTGAGTTAGGGAGTTTGAGTGCTGCTTCCCACAGTGGGAAGTAATTCCCTTGAGCCTCAGACTTTTTGCTATTAAGTAGTCTAGGTATTAAAAATTCTGAGGAAGGAAAGCAGGTTGTGTAATACAGTTGGGTAACACATCTCTAACACCAGTGGATAACACAAGTTGCAAAACCAAGTAACTTGTTTTCCTTTGAAAAAAATCTTTGCGAACTGAACCCTGAATAACTCCATCAAGTGTTGCTACTGTTGGAGCACTTCCTAGAAGAAGTGCTGAAGAGGAGCCATCCCTCTTACATGCTGCTTCATAGGACATAAATAGATCCAGCAAATATTTGTAAAAGTTGATCTTCCTTCCTGTATCTGTAGAGCAACATGTAGCTGGGAGCAGGGGAAGGAATTAAGAAGACCCTCCTCCTGAAGGAAACCCAGAGGGATGTTATGTATTCAACTAAAAGCTGGTATAAAAGCCTGGTCTTTAAGGATCTCTGCCTCCAAACATCACTAGTTACTTCTGAAAGTTTTGACCATGAGTCATGATATTACTGAGAAGTAAATCTGTTTGAGGAACACAAATCTTACTGAAGTAGTCATAACAATATTTAGAAGTACATATTGTCAGAATAATGGTAGTCTACAGTTAAAATCTGTAAGGAAAAAGAAGACAAGAAAGGAAGGAGATAGACACGAAGCTTGCTAACATTCAAAGAAGGGTACCTCAGACAGGTGAAAAGTCTCTAACATAGGTAACCACATACATCTCATTATATATTCCATCCAATACCCTGACACCTTTAATCATAGGACAGAAAGACAGCACAAGTGCTCCACATTTTTCCACCTTAGGTTAATTAGACTTTGTATTCCACATTTGATCCTCTATTTTATTTGAAATTTGACAGCAAAGTAAGTTTAAAATGAAGAAGTGTGAGAAAACCCAAAGAGTTCTAATGCTGAAAGAGTTGGACACACCTGTCTGCTGGCCAGGCTGCGGCAGGGCCTGGCTCTGCTGCGTGCTGTAGTGCACGGACACGGGGCGGTACTGCTGGCTGGAGTGCGGGTACTGCGTGGGGGCGCAGTAACACGGGGGCATCTGCAAGGGACAACCAGAGGGTCACTGCCTGCACGCAGCTTCAGACAGGGCAGACAGCTAAAGGCACAATCCGTAAAACAAACATGCAAAACGCACTGAAAGGTGCAAAGGATGGTAAATAGTTCAGCAATTCAAAAATCCCTTATACTATGTAAATTCCCTCTAGAATTTCAACTTTCCTTGTCAAAGCAACAATCTCCAATTTGCACCAAGAGGCATCTGAGAGACAAGAAAACTGTGAGTTTTAGCAGCTGTAAGTAAATAGGAAAACCTTTGTGATTGTTGCTCCTCAAGTAAACTGAAATCACTCATTACAAAACACACACCCAGAAAAGACCCCAGCCCCGGAACAAAAGCAGGGCCAGTTTTTCCCTGCNGCTGCGGGGGCTGCAGCACCACGCCGGGCTGGAACAGCGCCGCGCCGGGCTCGGCGCCCTCGGCCGGGGGCTGCCGCGCCAGGCTCAGGTGGCTGAACTGCGATCCCAGGTTGTCTGGCTGCAGGCGTGGGAAAAACAGGAAAAACTACATTTGCAAACGCACGTTCGAGGAACAAGAAATAGCCATATATCTCGGTAAGTTTCAGACAGCACGTCTCACATTACTGGGCAGTAGCAACAGCAGCCAAAGAACAACAGCAAAGAATATGGAACAAAAGCAATTATCTTCAGGGCTGACAGCAGGAGAGAACATCCATGTTCAGACTTCACTCTTTTCACTGCAAATATTCTGCCTTTTGGATTACATCTGTCTTTATCAACTTATTGTGAGAAATTATTTGTCAAAAAGAAAGTTCAGAATTTGTGTCACTAACATTTTCTGACTGGACACCAAAACTTGAGTGCAAACATCTAACCCCAGTTAAAATAGCAGGATGAATTAGCGTTGCTGAATTGAAGTTTTGGTTCGTAGAGTTTAACATAACGAGGTTCCAATGCTGAGTTAAAAGGTACATTCCTCTAGCTAAATTATTATCCTGTATGTGAAGATTAATTATCTTTTCGTCTGAAACCAAGTAACCACAGGGAGAAATGTGTTGCAGTGGTTACCCTCTAGCTGTGTTTTATTAACATCTGAAAGGATGCCACTGATTGCACTCAGCACTGCAGGGGTACTGTGGAATCTGGAACTTCTGTTACTGTAACCCCAAACTCCTTTTCTTAACAAGCAATTCAGCCTCAAATCAGCAACATCCTGGAAATTAGAAATGATCACTAAATAGTATTGCTTTTTTTTTTGCTAAACAGGAAGATTTGGTTCATACTTGGTTCAAAGTGGATTCTCCAAACATGCAGAACATTAAAACTATTTCAAGACCATTTAGTCTTAAATCATCCTGAAGATAGGAATTAATCAAGAAAAAGTAAGTGCAAGCTCCACCCTTTACTGATTAGCTTCATTCACGTTTTATGAAGTTATGATTTTTTTAGTTTCCAGGCTAAAGATATTATTAATTACTGCCGGAAATATGACTTTGCACCTAAAACTTAATTTTGTGTAACTTCAGTATGTATTTAGTACATCTTAAAAAGCCTTATTTTCATTATATCATAATCTCACTTTGCTATTTCATTCCTTAATGAAATGAAAGTGCCTATTAAATGCAACTATAATGCTATTCTGCATTGGATTTTACATTCTGCCTTTCCAAATCCTGAGTTTGAAGAGGTTGAGATACTGCATGTGAGTTTATCTTAGCTCTAAATAAGTCTGAAGGATAAACCCAAACCACACCACACTGGTTTCTGTTACACTACCAGTGTAAGTAAAATCCGACCTGGTCACTTTGTCCTGCAGTGACAAGTATGGTACAAGCAGGATTCAGCCCTGGAACACGGCATTCCCAATAAATGGAGAAAGCACACTCTTTGTGCCAACTGCAGAGGTGCTACACTTGGATTACAATCCAAGACCATCAATCCTTTTCATTATGTTACATACATTACTATCAGCAGGAATGAATTTTTGAAACTGCCAGGGCACTTACTATTGGAACCCTACTGCTTCTTCCCAGACTCAGCTTCGCTCCCAAATCTTCTACCTCCTCCTCCAAGTATCACAAGGGATGGAGAATGGGGCTTGTGACTGGTTCCCAGTCAAGTCTCTACTGCTTCTTCCTCCTCACTCTTCTGCTCAGCACAGGGTCTGAAGTCCCTCAGGAGTGGAGTGCCCTAGTGTGGGTCCCACCAGAAAACCTGCTCCTGAAGGGCTCCTCTCCATGGGCTACAGCTCCTGCCAGGCTCCTGAAGGCTCCAGCTTCCTTCAGAGCACCTCTGGGATACTCCAAGGGTTGCAGGGTGGTTATCTACTCCACCATGGTCCTTCATGGGCTTCACAGAAAGAATCTGCTTTAAGAATCCTCTCCCCAGGCTGCAGGCTCTGCTCTGTGCCTGGAGCACCTCCTTGCTTTCCTCCCTCTGCCCTTGATATCTGCAGAGTTGTTTCTCCCTCCTCTCCCTCACACCCTTTTTCCAAGCACATTCAGAGGTGCCACCGGAGTGAATGAGTGACTCAGCTTGGGCTGTGCAGTCAGCCCTGGAGCTGCCTGAAATGGGCTCTAACGTGGGGCAGCTGCCAGTCTCTTCTCCCAGAAGCCATCCCTGCAGCTCCTGCTCCAAAACCTTGCCACACACACTCAACACAAACATGCACTTTGCTGAGTATCAGAGCAGACTTCGACCTGGACTCCAGATTCTCCCTTGGATAACAACTCTCCTTTACTAAGCTTCAGTTTCACTTTGTGTGGCTTTTCTTTTTTCACAGTTTTTGATAGACTAAGGTATCTTATTTCCAGCTTCTATTTATTAAACAATAGATACTAGAGAAGTGGGAATGTTTAAAGTTCTAGCAAAGAGGCTACAAAAAAGTAAGCACAAAAATCAGAGCAGCTGATCCCTCAGAATGTATTAAGGGTCAGCAGAAGAGTGAGCAGACAAGGAAACAGTAAGAAACAATGGAAATAGGTTAATGCAGAGACATAAAAAGGTACTGACTGGCTACTGAAACAGCACCGAAAAACTTCCTTTACAAAGGGAAAGGGAAATAATGTATCTCAAAATACAGAGCTATACAGATATAGCCATAATTGCACATATTCCTGCTGAACGTGAAGTGTTCCCATCTCGGGCACTCGGGTGCTGTGCCACTGAGAGCCAGTCACTACCCTGGTGCCACACAGCACCCCAGGAGCCAAGCAAAGGGCAGCAGGCAGCAGAGGTGAGCCCGTGCAGGGAGACAGAAGAGAAGAGAAGGTGTAATACCACAGAGTATTGCTGTGCAGAGGAGGCTGGCAGGAGCGGGGGTGGGTACGACACTGCAGAGTACTGGACAGGCTGGGAGGAAGGCTGCAGAGCCCGCAGAGGCTGCAGAAATAACAGGGTTATGAACAAGGTTAATACCAGAGTAAGGGAAGTGAAAACAAGTCTTTTGTAACAGAGAAAAGCCAATGTGCTCCAGAAGAGCAACTCGCTCCACTCTCAGAAACAGAATGGATACTTCTTTTTTTCCTTAAGCTTTAAGACTGCATAGAATGAAAACAGAAGTAACTCTGAATATCTCAGTCTCCCAAAGACACCCATTGCTTTATTTGTTATGCATTATATTAGCAAACTATGTCAGCAAACTGTTTAACATTTACTGTTACCTTCAGAGAGACTCAAAACTCCACATGCGTTTTAAACACAAGCCTTTCAAAGCATCTAAAGGCCGAATGAATTTACTACCAATCATGGATTCAAACCTACTACTTTCATTTATTCAACAGTACTAAAGTATTTTCTCTAGATACATTATCATAGCTCATAATATTTCAGGCAGGTTTAATTCCGTTGAGAAGGCAATCAGAGAATTAGCACAGAATTTATTAAGAAAATGGCAAATACTACATACACACTTCTGTGAACTAGAAAGAGCACGAGCCCTTTTTCAAAACAGACCAGCTCTGCTGTGGCATACCCAGCTATCTGAACAGGTTTAAACAGGGAAGATAAACAAACAAAGCTAGAAGGTTTAGATGATGTTCTATAAATAACTTTTCAATAAAATTTAAGAACAATCTGAAAATACCGCTGGAGACTGCAGCCAGTACCTTGGTACTGAAATAGGGGCTGTGGAGAGAAAGAACTCTCCCTTCTCCTCCCCATACATTTTGCTTTTCCCCTTCTAGGGCTGAAGCAGCCTTTAATTCGGCCTCTTTGCCTAAACTCTTGAACAGAACAAGGATAAAATACATCCTGTATTCATGTGTGTGGTTTTGTGAGCAGAACAGGCTGAATTGCTACTCATGAGATGTTCATGCTGTACCCGTCCTGAGCTACTCCTTCTGTACCATGACTCCTGCTTGTGCTGTACAACCCAAGAATTCATCTGGCTGAGAAACAACCCTAACACAAGAAACCCAAGGTTCCAGTTGGATTAACTCTCTTCCCAGCTGCCAACTACATTGCTCTTAATGCCTGGGTAACTTTACAGTGGATTAGGGATGAAGGCAGAACCTCTTGTTCTCGCTAACAAAACATTTCCATACTAAAATTCCTCAGTACTTTAAGACAAGGCTGCCTACCATGCTCAGATATGAGCACTGATAGTTGTGAGGACTGAGGAAAAAGCCCGGTCACCCTGATGTGTGTGACTTTTCCACATGCACTGCAGAAGAAACAATAACCCCCCTGTCCCCAGAGAGCCCCGAGCATGCATTTGACAAGTGCACCTGTGAGAGGACGGGGCTGGCTCCGGGCTGGTGCTGGGCAGGGCTGGGCAGGGCTGGCTGAGGTGCGGCTCCAGGCACTTGGGTCCTTCCAGGCTGCGGGGGCAGGGGAGGGTTGTACACGACCGGGGAGCCGTCGGGATTGAGGAACGGCTGACCTGCCCGGGACACAACAAACAACAGCTGCACCACCCGCCTGGAGAACACACAAATGCACTTACAGCAGGCAAAACGAGCAAAGTAATAACACTGAAAAGTAAATGAAGTCACACTGGTTTATGACAGATTCATGCCAAATGCCCACAACTATAACAGCAATGACTACATGCAGCTAAAACTCAAGGTTTAAGCTAAACAAAGATACCCCAGTCTTAACGCAGCAAACACACAAATATTTCTTATATCCTACTCATCTTGAAACTTGATTTTTAATCTAGTAGACTGAATATGACAGGAGTAATAAAGGAAAACACTACTAAAATACTGTTTTAAGGATCTTTTAAAAATTCATCTCTTTTAATCAATTTGAAAACCAATCAGAACACAGGAGAGCTTAAAGGCAAATTTTTTTTTTTAAACTATATAAAGCAATAGCTGCCCTGGTATTCCCATGACTGCTAATGAGATTACTGATAAAGGACTCTTTTCCCCTATTCATAGATTAATTGGCTTTTAGTTTTCAAAATAAATAGCACATAAGTATTCTCCTATTTAATAATTTGCAATCTCAATATTACAGCAATGCGCCAATGAAAAAGAATGGAAAAATAAATTCCACAGAAGTAAATTATGAAAAAAAAAACCTCAGTGATTTCTTTTTGTGCCTGGGTTGGAAAAAACCAAAACAAATCAAAGGAACAACAGCCTGGCTGGCAAGGACCTGTGCCTACTTGCTCACAGTCCTGCACTGGCTTATTCTGATGCTTACAGGGCCCAATACTAATGTAAATTTTTCTCCCCTCTGATTTAAAGATATTCTTGTCCGTTCCAGAAAGATTTAAATTGAGCCTAAAGCTTTTGTGCCCTGTCAAAGCAGACTAATGCTCCTCCAGACTCCTTGGTTCCTTCATAACTTAATGCAACTGCCCAACATAAAGAGTGTAACAGTTACTGAGAAAGGACTGAGGAATTCAGGGCACACACAAAGGGAGCACAAACAAACTTGCAAAAATAACCTACAGCAGCTGGACTGCAGCTCAACTGAGCTTAACAGATTTCTCTTTAACACAAGAATTGGGAATGTTGATATCAATAGGGGCTCAGATTTTCTTATTTCCTTCTACCACTTCCTGCTCACCACCAGAGCTTCACTTATGTCTTGGAGTGGCTGGGTAAGAAGTGTCTCTTCCTAATTACCAAGGCACAGAATCCTCTGCCAGAAACTCTGAGGAACCAGTCTCCCCTCTGGCTGGCATTGGAACAATAAAGCCAGAGGAACAATTACAGAATATGATGATTCGAGTACATCAGAAATCAAAGTTCATCTGCACCTAAATGTTCCTTGTTCTCAAACTGTTCTTTGTCTTCCACAAGAAGCTCATTAGACATTAATATAATTACAATAGACTACTAATGAACTTAGCTCTACGATGACAAATACATTCTCCTCCAAATCCAATGGCTATCTAGGAAAATTAGGTCCTACAGCAACTCATTTGTAACCAAATTTTTAGCAATTGATTCATATTAAGGAAAAAGAGAAATTTATTTATTTCAATGTATTAAGTTCTAGTAAAATAAAAATATTTACTACATGATCATTTTAACAACCCCAGTGAGAAACATTTTGCTTCAAACATCAAGTGCAGTCATATGCAAACATAATCAAGTTGATCTATGGAACGATGGTAAATATAGCCTGAAGAATTTTCTTTTCTACAATGAAACCAAATCATTATACTAAAATTAAAATATATAATTTACATCTAAAATTATGATCTTTTACGTAAAAGGTAAATTAAAATTTTCAGTATTTCCTAATTTCTATGAGAAGTAAAAGCTTGCCCAGAGAATATTATTTAATCCATACAAGTTATTACAGATCTCCTCGCACCTACAGTAGCAATTTTCTACTACTTACTAAAATATACCAGTATTGGCCAATTGCTGATTTAATTCCATTTTCAAGTGACAAGGAGAAGTTTAGAAATAGCATTTCATCCTGTGCTTCTTTCTTTTACTTGTATTAACTCAGCCTTGAGCATAGAGATGTGAGTATATTGCATCAAAAAAATGAAGGATGAAAAGTTCTTTCAAGTCAATATAAATCCTTTCTCAGGAAAGGATCATATTGATCCCCCTTACTGAAACTGGAAAAGACATTTTCCTCTCCCAAAAAAAAGCTGAAACAATTAAGTTATTCTGTGTTCTGGATAGTAAATCATATGATTTTCCTATTTTGTGCAAGTCACCCATTAGAATTTTACATGTAAGTTAAAACTCTTCTAGAGAAAACCACATGAGTTTACTCATTCCTTTGATTCTCCAGTCATGCGTCCTTGTTTATTTAAGTGCACTGAATGAACACAACCACATAAAAAACAAAGAGAAAAATAAAGGACAAAGCACAATACTGACATGAAGTCTTATGCAAACACTCGTGCAGTTTTTAGCAAGCTCCCCAGTGTAACAGAGACAGTCCCAAGCATGTACCAACCTGTTTGAGGGTTGACCAGCACACTGCCAGGCGGGATGCCCGCTGCTTCCAAGGGAAGCAGAAAGAAGCTGCTGCTAGCAGCAGGTGCCACCTGCCCGCTCGTGCCACCATCAAAGGAAAGAGAATTACTAGAGCTGACAGTTGGGTACACGGCAGGCGTGCCAGGAGAGGGCTGGCTTAGAGCTGGCACTGGAAGAGGCTGCTGGCTGTGAGAGAGAGAACCCGTGGAGGACCCTACACTACTAGAAGACTCTGAACCTAGGAAAGGAGTAACGAGAAATTGGTTTTACCTGGAGACAGTGACAGCATGCTCACTTTAAAATATACACTTGTAAGTGCTCACCCTGAAAGCTCAGCGTTAAGCACGTTATTCAACAGCAGCCTTGTCAATGGATTCCCCCTCCTTCTCCCCTGGAACACCATTACAAGGCCCCTTCTGTGAACCAAGGGTCAGTTCAGCTCTGCTTTGCACTGAAAACTGAGGCTTTCATATCTAGCTCTGGTTTTCTGGTCAGAAAATGCCTTTCCTCCAGAATTCATGGAAGTGATTGGTGGACTGGATGCACTGAGACTGAACTGCCAGCCCCAGCTCCTGCAGCTGTGCAGGGAATGCAGCTGCAGGGCCATGATGTCCCTGTGCATTCGCCAGCTAAAGCCTCGTGCCCTGCACACACAGCCTGCAAGCAAGGACCAGCTTCTTTCCACTGCTGGGGGTCAGATCTTCTCTCACTCACCTGCTGGACAATTTGCACTACACTAAAACCTTTAACACTATTTGTTTCCTCCTCTGACAATCTGCAGGTAGAAATCAAGAACATGGCAAGAAAAAATGACGGTAATATGGTAGCTTTAGCCTGGCTTTATGCAACAATCCAAACTGCAAATGAAATTTGAAATAGCCAATTGAAATCAGTAATCATTTTACAGATATGAAATACCATAGACATTGCAAGGCAGTGGAGAACCAGACCCTGAGCTTCCTGAAAGCCAAGGCATGCAGCTAAAAGAAACACTCCAAAAGTCCAGTATGGAGAGGTCTGTGGAACTGCTGTTCCCAGGTCACTCTGCACCTGGAGCTTTAGGTACAGTTTAGCAAAGACTTAATAAGAAGTGTATGATACTTGCAGTACTAGGAAACAGCATATAGCTGTTTAAATTTACAAACTCCTCATTAGCAGCCTCTATACAATCTAGAAGAAAAAGCACTCTGATGGAATTTATGTACTGCTTGAAGTTACTTTGCAGTCTTCCATAAAAGTTGCTAATTGCAACCCTTCTACTTGTGCTTAAAGAGAGAGCATAGCTTGAAGCAGTGGCCTTTTTTATTGGTGAATGAAATGAAAACAAAGCTATTAATTGTAAGCTGGGTGAGACAGCACATCCCAGCTCTATAAAACCATCATTGCCTGAGTGGAGTTACTTGGATTTGTTTCCAACTGTATTCACTTCTAGATTATGCAGAGAGGTGAGGCTGAAGCCAATTTCAGCCCTGAACAATGGGAACAAACCCAGGCTCAACACGTGCCAAATCACCACAAGCTGGAACTGCATGAAGCAACAACCATCAAAGTGGGCATTCCAAACCTGGAATGTCCAAACACTCAGAATGCCAAAATAAATCTTCCAGCAAAAATTTTAAGAATCCATTTATGTTTTTGAAACTTAGCCAGCAAAGATTTCTAAGATTTTTACTGTCCAGTTGCAGTCTCTTTTCAAGCTATGCCAAATTGCATCACTACACTGCTAAATGGCCTAACTCTGAATGATGGCACAATTTTACAGCAGAACTACCTTGAAATGTTTTGGGTTTTTTTATACAAACATACAATGGAAAAACAGAATTTGTTACTGTTTTACTGCATTAAGATATAGCAGTGTGGCCATTTACCTAAAAGGTAGTGATGATCTAAGGAAAAGCAAAAAATTTGAAAATAGATCCTCATTAGAAAGCAGCTTTATAAGTAAGATCCAATAAGAAGCCAATATTAATAAGGCAAGCAATTATATTCTGTTTTTTTACAGTTCTACTTCAAATTCTGAAGCAGCTCACCAGTAACCCACCCATGGATTACAAGCCTCAGAATTCTCCACGGATTAGCAACTGGATCAAATTATGTTGGCATTTGAAATACAAATATTCACTAAATTTTATTTTTGACCCACAGAAGATTTATTCCCATATTTTCTGAGATTTTGTTTTCACATTAATTACAAGTTAACACCCTTTGAAACCCTGACTCTTATCAATATTTTTCCCCAACATTTTTGAATTTTAAAATTGAACAGTACACTTTGTTTCACTGACCTAATTTCTCAGCATCTAAAAATTCAGTAAGCATTTTAGCCATATTCATTTTAATGTAACAAAAGAAAGAGAACACAATAAAAATAACTACCAATTCATAGGCTCTAATGCTATTGTATCTGAGCCAGAAGGAAAGCAGTGCACAGTTTCCTAAGACCATGCAATGCAGCTTTGCCCCACTAGAATCAAAGAGCTGAACTCCAAGTATTTTATATAAAAAAATTTCTGGTAAAAAACATTTTCAAACCCTCTGCATGAGATGAAAGGATGCAGAGATGAGATTGAACTTCAAGCCATCTACAATGCACATGGAAATTCTCCTTCCAAAGGCGGAAGTGCTCACCCCCAGCTCTAGGGCCGGGTCTGCGGATGTTCAGTGCTGCAGCCCCCGTGTCCCGAGGGAAGGGACACACGGAGCCGCCCACCCACACACCAGCCCTGCCCTCCCGGCCCAGCCCGGAGCCCGCCCCACGCTGCCGTACCTGTCTTGGAGAGCCTGCCCGTGCTCTTGCTGCTGCCGGAGCTGTCCCCGCGGCTCAGCACCGAGATGCCGCTGAAGCTGCTGGCCTTGGTGACGGCGGGCTTCAGGTTGCGCAGGGAGCTGTCGGAGTCGGTGCTGCTCCAGGGCCGCGGCTCGCAGCACCGCAGCTCCGTCTCCGTGCTGCTCTGGTGGCTGTTGGCCGAGCGCCCCGACGCCTCCTTGTTGATTCTGCAAGGCACAAACTGGGCTTTTAGCACAAGCGGTGCTTGCAAAGGATGAGAAAAGAAAAAAATACTAAACAAAAAACAAGAAAGCAAAGATAAATGCATGCAGAAGACTTTGGGTTTTGTTTTTTTAAAAGAAAGGATCAAATACCTAAGTATCTGTCGTCTTTGTTGTGTACTATTAGTTTCTTCCTCCTGGATTCTGTTGGCATTTTAATAAGACAGCTTATTATTTATTAAGAAAATAGGAAAACAAAACAGAATTAAACAGCAAATTCTCTTACCTTTTATCAGTGAAATAATTCTCTTGGGAACACAGGGACTGAGGGGCAAAGAAGTGCAGAAATTAATATGAATGGCATTTAGAACCCCGACTACAAAGCATACAACAATCCTGAGTCTTCTGCATTACACACACACTCCTACAGCACCCTCTCTAAATTAAGCTGCCTGAAAAAACTTGACCTCTTGGTGAATAATTTCCATGAACAAACAAGACAATATGAAAAGGCCCATGAGCAGGAAATCAAAGTTAGCATGAGGGTAGTTAAAATGCTGCTCAGGTGGTTTCTACCAGAGTTTTTCTGAAGTTCTTCCCTTGGGCTTTTGGTGCCTTCTGTCCCTTGCAGCTGGTGTGTGATGCCAGGGCTGTCACAGCACCTGAGCTGCCGTGTCCTCTGCTGGCACCAGGGGGAGAGGCCACTGCTGCTCAGCACTGCTCAATGCTACAGAGCACACACAGCAGAAGCAAAAAGGCTGCTCCTTACTCAAATTATGCTGTCCTTGACTGTGACTCCCAACATCTGGCACAAAGCTTCTAAGGGTGTAATACATGGTAAATTAAGATGCAAAAGAAAAATGTAATTTTATATCCAAAAGTCTGTTCTTCTTGTTTGTAACTAAGGTGAACAACGTAAATTAGCCTCTCAAGAGCTCATTACTCTCTTCAAAATCTGGTTTTGGATGTAGAACAGTCATAACTAAATGTCAGAAGTGGATTATTAAAGTAACACATATTTTTAAAGATGTATTTGTTTTGCTTTACTCAATATAATCCCTATTTGCAATTGAATTGTAGCCTACAATGTTGTCCTGCAAGGTTATCTCCAGTGAGAAGATCAGACTGAGAGATTCCTGACAGGAATTTCACATATGGGACCTCCAATCATTTTACTGTGAACACTCATAATGTGGTTGCTATAGATACAAGCAAGAAAAGAGGGGTTTCTGGTTTTTAATTTGCTTAGGATTTTTTCTTTTAATTATTGCTCTGAGCAACTGAAATGATTGCAGTACCAAAACTCTGTAAATTAAATTGCAGTGAGGGGCGAAACAATGCAAAGGGGGGAAATGCCAGAGAACACTCCTCAGTAATTCTTGGGTTGTTTGAATTTCATAGAGCAGTGATAAGGGAAGACAGAAGATTTCTCAGTAACAGCAATATCATTTAAAACTCACTCAGGCCACACTCTTATCTGCTCAGTGTCATTCAGAAACAGAAAGTTTCCTGGAAAGCCACCTGTGCATGTATGTGTGTGAAGGGTTCAGAGAAAACAGTGCCAGATTGGTTTTGATACATACATCTTGTGCAAATATCCTTTCTCTAGCTCTCTGATATTCTTCTTCACGTTCTTCTATGGATTTACTTCTTCTGTCATCTTTTAATCGTATTCTCATCTAAATTAAGTGGTACAGTGTCAATTTACACAGGAAAACAGCAAGAATGCACAAACACAGCAAGTGGCAGGAATAAGCCATGTGTGTTTTACCTGGTTGTCATCTTTGTCTAAACTAGAGTTATCTCTCTTAAGGATGTACCGCTTCTGGAAGTCATCGCTCTTCTCATCCTTTATATGCTCACAAAACTTTTGGTCAGGTCTGAGAAAAGTTGTTACAAAGAAAACATTTATGGTTTCATAAACGTGCTGTACACACAGTGGAACAAACTGAAATATATTCAAGAGTCATTTAAAATACACTTAATATTCTAACTGAAATAATAGATTTTCGCTGTCTGGGCAATGGAAAAGATGAGGTGCACCCCTGACAAGTCCTGTCCTGAGGCACAACAAACCTGCTTTTAAAAACCTCTTCCTGCTTCAAAGCTTTTGCTGCAACTCCCAATTAAGGTGGGGAGCAAACCACATGCCCTTGGGGAATCGGAAGTGCTTTTGAATCCCAACTGGTGCCATGCAATGGATATTGGGCATGCATGGAAGTGAAGACAGGTGTTTGCTGCTACAGCTGCAATACCTCAGAGTTCATTTCAAGGGAAAACAGAAGAAAGAAGGTAGAGGAGGAAGCACTGAAACTTAGAAACCTCTAAAACAAAATTAAGTAGAAATGATTAAGAGAAGAACAGTACAATGCAGGCAAGCAAGAGCTTCACACAGTCATACGGAGAGAGTGAAGCAACAGATTATAAATATTGCTTCGGTATTTTATCTACTTTGTGAAAGAAAAAGTGGTATTTTGCAAATCCTTGTTATTAAAGAGATACCAAGTACCTGAATAATAAAACTACTTCTATCATAAGAGAAGAGCTTAGACAATCAGGAAATATTTGTCTAATAGAGGACAGAATAAATGTAAGCTCTTCTCTATTTCTGTTATTTATCATTACCTAACACTCCTGGATGGAGTGAGGGAAGCCTGTTCTATGAAACAGCCAGCCCTGCCTGTTGGGTGCTGGATGCCCAAAGATAATTAGCAGGCATTTCAGAGAACCTTTAGACTGTCTTACCTCTTTCTTTTAAAGGTCTCTGAATTTACTGCCCTGCAATCACCAACTCCCATCCACTGAGACGTGCCAGTGTGCACTGGGTGGTTGATGTCAGCAACACCCCTGCTCGGCGAGGGAGCCGCGAACCTGCCTATGAGGAAAAGGTAAGTTGGGCTTTATTCCACATGGAGCAGATCTCCAAGGTGTTCCTTCTAAATTCTTATTTTACATCCAAAGCGATTTAAAATAAGAATATTAAAAGCATCAAGAATCTTTATGTCTGCAGGTTAGATGAAATGCCTGCTAATTAGTAACTACACCTACAGGGGCTTCCAGAGGCCACAAGCTACTTAAATGTGGTCTAAAAATTTTTAAAAAGCTTAAAAATGAAATAATCTTTTATTGGTTCTTATTCCACAGATGAAATGCTAGACTGAAGTCTAAAGATGATGGTAGATGCAAAGGCAACAGATTTGAAATGTTTGGCTTTCTAGTTCAATTTAGATATAGATTGTACAGCCAAAGCAAAAACACATACATAAGTAATACAAGTATTTAACATATACTTAGGCTCTATATATATTTCTAAAGATTCTGAGGAGAAACTATTTACTTAAGTGAAATTTCAGTATGGCATATCACTTCAGTCCTACTGACTCTAAAGTAGGGTGGATAACTAGATTTTTTTTCTCCAAAGCTATCAAGAGTGTACCTAGAGACTGAGATTAGGATGCAGGCACTGTAAACTGCTGTTTTCCTGTTCAAGACCAAAAAAAAATGGTGCCAGGCAAATGTTTAAAGTTAAAACTAGAAACAAGATGGCATAAATACATCAACACATTAGACCTTTTGGAGAGAGAATGAGGAGACAGAGCAAGTGCAGAGGACGGAGAGAACAGCTGGGTCCCTTGAATGAAAACCTCAATTCCGCACAGGTTTCAGAGCTGCTGTGGCTCCAGTGCTACCTTCTCTGCAATATGGATTTTCCTGGAGTTTCTCTAAGAACTTCCCAGCCCTCACAGTAAAGCAGCACCATGGCTTGTTAACCTGGTTGACATTTCCACTGATGTCTGTCTTCCCTGCTATGTTTATTTGTATGGCCATGAGAGATCTGTAAGCAACATTATTCCAACAGAAGAACTTCAACTGCTGAATTTTCCCAGTAGAATTTTACAATACAAAACACAAAGTTGTGCAAGTCCCCTCCCTTCACCAAATCAGAAATGACCCCGTTCTAAGATAAGAGCTGGCTCTGCTATCCAGAAGAAACAAAAAATGCACTTTGTACACTTTACTGGTGTAAATCTTTGAACAAATAAACAGTTGATATAAAGTCATAATTCACAGAAACAAAGTTAGCAATACATCTCTGCCAGAAAAGCAACAAAAATTCTTAACTAGAGATAACATCCTTCTTTCCCCAAAAGAATTCAAACATGAAACAGATCACATTATTACACAGCAGGAACATGAACAGTAAAGAGCTCTCAGCTAACTCTCCTTGATGCTCCCAGTGAGGAGACCTCACCTGCTACAGCATCACTGCCTCACAGATCCCAGGCGTTAGAGCTACACATCAAAAGGGTTTTCCAAGCTTTGACACTTACATTCTGGTATTGCTAGTTTTATTTACTATGACTGACTTCCCACTCTGGTCCACGTTGTGCTCTAATCCAAAGTAAGCAGCTACCCTGTGCAACAGCATTCTATGGTAAGATGTCATTGGGGGAAACTTTTTTCTTGGTACTCTGG
Organism: Cisticola juncidis; assembly: GCA_013400215.1. Classification (NCBI taxonomy): domain Eukaryota; kingdom Metazoa; phylum Chordata; class Aves; order Passeriformes; family Cisticolidae; genus Cisticola; species Cisticola juncidis. The sequence continues at coordinate 45,761 of VXBR01004867.1, read as the reverse complement.
AAGAAAGGAATAGTAGCTTTATTAAATAAACAGGAACACTCTTGAATTCTTTTTTCCTATGAGAGTACAGTACTTACTCATTATTACCAATGAAATCTAAAATTTCCTGTTCTAATTTCAGCAGCATCATTCTGTCCCTGAAAATAAAAACACAGCAACTCACATATGAGACACTCCAAGAACTGCAGTTGTATTCATCTTAAGAATACACAGATCAGAGCTGTGATCAAGGGATGATGGCAGACTGGAAATAGGACTAGCAGGTGTCAAATGCAGAATTGTTAGGACAAAGTATTCTTTTTTTTGCTATTTTGTATTGAACCTGCCTAGTGAAACATGCTGTTTTGCTCTCAGATATCAAAGTACACAGATCCTCCAAGAAGCCAGGAGGCTCAGCAGGAAGTGCAGTCATGGAGAAGACAGGCTCCAGGAGGAAAGGGAGACAGTGCTGAGGCTGTTCCTTGTTGGTTGGTGTGGGCAGAGGCCTCAGCTGGCCCTTGGATTGTGAAGCACACCAGGGAATCACTAAGAAAGTGATGGGGCACATCACCAACCAAGGGCCTAAAGCTGGCACCTGTGGCAATGTGCTGACATCTTAGAAATACAAAAAAGCTAAAACTCAAGGTGGCAGAAAGGAACACTGTTCTTGAAACTGCTTGCACTGGTTCTAATAAACTATTAAGACACAATGAAATGCAGTGATGCACAGTTCATAATCTGGGCACATCAAGTAACTGAGCTTCCCAGTCACTGCATGGAAACCCATGGAGATCTTCACCTTCTTATTTCCACTGGGATGATTTATGGGTGCAAACAGAAACCACCCAAGGCTCTCACAGAGATCTGTGCTTTCTAATTTTACTCTACAGGACTTTGGCTTTGGCCATATTATGGCTCAAGTCACATTTTTTCTGAATAAAATAGAATCCAAATAAATTGTCACATTGGAAGTCCTACCTCTAATATGAATGAGTAACAAACAGCAGTGAAACAGCTTTTGTGGTAAAGCACAATCAAGTTAATTTCTTGCATTGTACTACAGCCACAAAGCCCCAGTGAGGGAAAGAACAAACAAGACAGGGACAGACTGCAAACCTCAGAGCAACAGAACCAGGTCAGCTGTGTTGCTAACAAATGATGGACTTGGATTAGGTCAGATTTGGTTTCTGATGTGCAGAATGAAAATCTCTAACTACAGTTATATGGTTCAGCTTAAAAAATGCCTTTATCTATAAATTCAGTGCAAGACAGATTAGAGTCAGAGAGGGCAGTTTGGTCTCTAACAAGCAGGTGCTAAGACAGTGCAAGGTTTAGAGACATTCAGGGAGAGACCTGTACATAGACTGAACACATCATTTGCATATTAAGCATTAAAAGCATTTTAAACAACTTCAATGTCCTGAACCTCTGCTCAAAAAGCAAACCAATTTGGCAGTGGTGTTTTAGAGAGTCTGTGCACCAGAATCTCACCCTGAATAACTGACATGTAGGGTTAGACATTTAACGGGGGGAACCACAAAAAAACAGGTAGTGTGACACCTCAGGCAACAAGAAGAAAGAAAAACAAAGTTGACATTACTGATTCTTACCTGGGATTGTTTTTTAATGTATTTACTAAAAATTCATGAAGATCTATACCAGTGGAATCTGTATACTCCTGGCTGGAATCTAAGGGTGAGGGAGAAGAGAGCAAAATTACACTCTGAGAAGAAGAAGCTGTTTCCAATTATTGCTGAACATACTACATATGGATCCATATTGAATAACCATTAAGTACATTATTGCCAAAATTAAATGCTTCCAGTTTCCACGAAAAAGTCAAAAACAAAACGGAAAACCCCCCACCACCCACTATCCCCTAGTTCAAGTGCAATACAGAAGCAGAAGTGTCAGTAACACCACTGTTAACAACTGGCTGGATGCTGTGAAGCAGAGAGACCTGGCTGTCATCAGCCTGCCACACTTCCTCACTATCCCACACTGCAGTCTGTGCACACATCTATGGAGCAGCAGCAGCCCATCTACTCAAATACTGGGTGTTGCCCAAAGAATTTTGTAATTCAGAATGTAACAGTTTAATCTTCACAAGGTGGTGCCTTGCATTACTAAAAATCCTTGTTCTGTTGGGCTTTGTTTGCACAACATCATGTTTAGATGTTTTCAAAAAGATGTCTCAACCTTCCCCCTCCTTCCTGGTTTTAGTGAAAGAAACTATTCAGTTACACATTATCCCCTAAAATCTGTCCCTGAAAGGAATGATTTAACCCCAAATCTTCCCTAACATGAGCACCTTCACGTTTCAGGTACCAGGATTCAAACCAACAGGTGTTAGAACAGTATTTCTGGAACTAGGTATCTTCCAAGAACTACTTATGTGCTAACCTAGTCTCAACTTAGTTAGGCATAACTCGAACTTATTCCCAGGTCCCAGCTCTTCCAGCTGCTCAGAAATTTTAAGTGAAACCAAGCAAGCCTGAGCATTTATGGTTTGGAATTACTTTTCATTCTGAATAGGAGAAAAAAAGGCTATCCCTGGTAAAAACATCAAGATTCAATAATTATTTACTTCAATTTTTCTAATTTGCAAGTGAGCAATGTTATAATTACTAGATAGTGACGCTAAAATTCCATAGTTTTCTATTTTGGCACATCCTATATTGGGAAGTAATTACCCTTCAGAGGGGAGAGTGGCTGAATCCAGAACAGCCACCTCTTCCACAGGCATTCTGTCACTTTGCTCTCAACCCCCCTTATTACCTGCTGGGTATTTGGGGGTGGTGTTTAAGGCATCATTTCAAAGACTGAGATTTATAAATGGACCTTAAGCTCTCCATCCCAGTTCTTTTTGTTTCACCGATACCTGGCTGGCTGGTGGGACAAGCTGCACTGAAATTCCAGGTGAGGAATGCTGTACAGAACTGTGGGACATGAGATGGACAAGTGCCACTTGTCCCAAAAAGCATTCCAGCTCTCAAGGTATTTCCTATACTCTGGGCTAAGATACCTAGGTAAACATGCTGCATATTTAAAACAAGAGCTGTAAAATGATTTGCCATCTTAAATACATAAAGCCTTCTACCTGTAGGAGGCATTAGACAGCATGGACAAAAACTGCTTTATGGCACTGATTTCACAGCTCTCTTCAAGATTAAAACCCAAAGATTTTCAGCACATGGACTGTAACTTTAATCCAGAATGCAGGAATATTTAAGTGAAAACATAATACTTGTCCTTTTTTATTTATGTAGGTCTATCCTTACTCCAGAACTTTTAATGAAAAATTCTAGATACTATCAAAAGTAAAATAAACCAAGGCCAACACTGATGCCTGCTGAATGAGGATCAGTACAAAGTACAGCTGTGCCACTCTCACTTCAATTTCACAAGTCCTGTAACAACAAAGCCCAGGAAGAGGACAGGAGCTTCCACTGACTCGTAAAGTCAGCTTAAAGAAAACTTGGGCACAACTGAGACAACACAGCTGCTTTTTTATGCTGCTCTGCACAGGAGAGAAAGGAAAAGTATTTGGTGGAGTTTGATGAAGTCTCTAAAGCTCTCTCTCCTCAAGGAACAATTCCCTCTCCAGCTCAAAGGTGTCTGATCCATTTGCTTCATTTGCAAAAAAAAAAAAGAAAAAATAAAGCAATGTTTATGCAATGAAAACCTGGAAGCAGAACTGTATTTTCATATGTTCTTTATCTATAGAGTATATTGAAAAGCACAAGGAGACATAGCAAACCTCTTGATAACATTTTTCTGGACAGTTTATCACTGGATTTTTCCTTTTCTGATTCATCTTTAGCAGGTTTTTCCTCTTTTTCAAAAGACTGTGACAACTGGATCTGAATTTTCTCCTGTCAAAAGGTAAAAATCAGTCACCACAGGAATTATTTCAAACAATACCTGCAGGACAACTGTTCTGTACTACATTACCTGCAAAACAATAAAGTAACAACAAAAAAATTGTTTACATATTCTTTCTGATTCCACATGTACTCCATGTGACCACACAATGAAATTATTTATCAGTAAATCAGAAAACACAGAGAAGGCATAGAAAGTACCACAGACATTTTAGAATTTACACACATTTTCAGGCACTGTATGCTACTGCAAAATTAATTCAAAGTATTTTACTCCATCCATATAAGAAAATATTCTGTTTTTTTCAGAGGCACAAATTCTACACTGTCTCTATATTTTTAAGTCACATCTCATTCACAACGACTTTTTTCTCCCCATTCCTCTCAGTTCTTTACTGTAAAAGCTTCTTTCAAGTTTTGATTTGGTTCATACCAAGAAAAAACAAAACAAAACAAAAAATTTTTGAGACAGACCAGCATTTCCAGATCCACGAAAGAAGGGAAATATTTACAGTACAATTTATCAAGGCAAAGTTTGCAGATCTGTCATCAAGGCTTAGTTTCATAACTTCCTGTGTATTTTGAGAGAGAAGCTTTGTGTGCAATCACCTCAAAATCCACGGTTTTATACCAGTAGGTGGACTATTATAAAACCTGTTTCTCAAACACAGCAAAAAGTTTCCCTCTGAAATTAGTGACATAATGGTTCCCTAAATACCCTGGGCAGTGCAAGACTGCAGTTTGTTCTTCATGCCCCTTCACTGTTTCAGGAGGACCAACACATTTCAGACAGCCAGAGCTGAGAGCTCAGCAGCAATGGAGTCATCCTGCCTGAGGGACTCCCGTGGGAGCAGTGGCTGAGTCCTCTCAGAGCCAAACTCCCCTGTCATCTTTTAACTCCCTCCAGTGTCAGTTCTGCTCCCCTAGAAGCCAACTGAGCCTCCACAGCCTGTCTCCATTCCTGAGAACATCTAACTAACCCTTCCCAATCCAGAGAACTGCCCCTCATGCACTATTCCCTATCCCTCTTCTGCCCTGCACCCTAATGCTTTCCCACACGAGTCCCCACTCTTCCCTCAGACCTGTTCTTACCCATATCCAGGCTCTTCCTCTAAGCTCTGCTCTTGTGTCATTACACAGCCTTGATCTCACCATGGAATGCAGCCAGAGTTAAATTTAGCCAGGATCCACCAGGCTGGAGCCTGTTCACGTGCCCAGCCCTGCGCCACCCAGGCCTTGCTCCAACAGCAGCTCCCGTCTGCAGCTTTGGGGAAACAACTCTTTCAAAGGAGGGAAAAATGGCCACTGAGAGTCTTACCAGCTCTCCCTTTCATGATGACTTTTCCCCATACTAAATGTTCCAAATAAACTTCCTAATTCATGAACACCCACTGAACAGCATCTCAGTGTGAGTGAAGACTTCCCAGCTTTGGACAGGATCTATAACCACGTCTGATAAATACCATCCCCAGACACCAGCAAGGAACTCTCTCATCTGATTCTTTCCTAGTCCTGAGAATTCACTTGACTACAAACCTTAAGGAGTTCAGAACAAGTCTTTGCATTCCTTGCCTCATAAATCTGTGTGTAATTCAAATGAGCAATCTATTTGTCACTACAAAATGCACTACACTCACCATTCACTGAGGAGCTTTGTAACCTTTATTTGAGAAAAAAATGTTTCTGTTCTATTAAGAAATGATTCCTCACTTGGATTCACCAATGTGTTATCCTCCATGTTACAGTAACAGTCTACAAAACTATCAGTAAATTAGGAAAATTTTCACAGTCTGGTGTTTTTTCACTAGAAAAGTGACTGCAACTTCTAAACTAATTCCAAGCAACGCATACAGCAATAGTTTAGTCAAAGGATCTCAGCAAGTAATCATTTTCATACTTCCTTCCCCAACAAGAGCTAAAAAAAGGCATCACCATCTGAACAGCCAGTTCTGCTACTACCACCAGCTCTACTTCAAAGTGTGATACACCAGAACGGGGTACCAAAGGGCACTTTCTTGTGATTTCATGCTATAAAAACTGTAGCATCTAATTAAATATGACCTACTTGACTGGAAAGCTGCCGAAAAATCTTTTAACTTCTCTTCCCCTATAAAACTCTCTTAATCCCACCGTGTTTGCAGCAGGTCTCTGCTGGTATTGGGACTGAACAGAGTCCTCGTGCTAACTCTGATCACCCATCCCAAGCCCTCATTGTAGAAGAGGAAATTGTCACCAAATTTTGATTAAACAAGAAAAAGCCAAACAGGAAAATGCCCCAAACCATCAAACCCTGATAAATCCTCATGCTTAACATATTTGGGAAAAAGGTAAGAATATTTCTCGAAGGCCTATATGCTGAGGTTGGGCTTTTTACCAGAAAGACCAACATAAATCAATAGAAACTAAAATTACAGCCCCATGCCTTCTCCTCAGTCCCTCTCCATTGGGTTACTTTGCTTGCAAAGCTCAACCTTTTGAAGGTTTATTTGTTACTCATAATAACAACTGTCATTCATATGAAAACAGCTCTTCCTTAAAAAGGGCTGAACTGGATCACTCTTTGCTAGTGCTTGTACTTTGTATTGGAACATGGAGTCAGAACAACCTGATGTTTACACAAATGATGGCAAGAGAATATAGTTAGCATTACAAAGATAAAAGATCAAACATATCATAGTTATGTTCTTCCTCTCACAAGAAATTTGTAAGCTCATATTTCCACAGCACCTTTTAGTAAAGGGCTGCCAGTGGTTTTTAACAAGGATTAAAAATATGCAAGGCTCTTATCTAGGTTTCTCAGGAAGAAGTAGTATCTTGCTTCATGTTGCAGTTGAAAGTGGAAACATAGATCAGAAAATAAATGGATCTGATTGAGACAATTTCTTTGGTCTGTCACCCTCTTCCACCACAGCCTTCTGAGGAGAAGCAGCCAGTGGTCCCTTAAGTGCCTCCTGCACCAACCTGCATCAGGAATTTCACCCTGCTGGAGCTGCTGGTGTGAAGGAGTGACTCATGAATAGTCACAGACAAGACCGTGGAGTCATTCCCAAACTCACACCACCCCCTAGTTAAGTACATGTATTTTTCATCCTATCAAGGCTAACAATTTCTAATAATTGAAAATTGTGATTCTTCAAATATCACCAGCAACATTATCCTGAATTTAATTAGTCCCCTGTCTTAAAATCCATTTTAAGTATTAACACTAAACTGGAAGCCACTTTTTAGTTGCAATCACAGATACAAGAGAGCAGTGACTCTTCCAGGAAGGGGAAGCATCGAAGGTGATTCCCCTGCTGGCAAGGGGATCTGTGCAAGGCAGGCTCCTCCTTCTCTGAGCCACTGGACCTCCCACACATCCCAAGCACAATTAATGCTTCAGAGTACAGGGCTGGAGGCACATTAATTCCAGTTGCAGCAGCTGACTGAAGAGCTGTTCCATGCTTTCCCAAGATAGTTTGGGAAAGGAGGCAAAATGGGTGAAGAAATCGCCCGAGTTGTTACAGAGGGTGATGGGAGACCTGTGCCCCACAGGAACCATGCACTCCAGCACCAGAACTTGTGACAGATTCCCACTTCTAACTCTCCAACACATTTCTCCACCCTCCAGAGAAGAACTAAATTTGTCTCGCAATCATTTCTCTGCAGAGCTATTGGGATTCATAAGCCATTTCTTCTACATTACTGCTTCCAAAGAAAACTCACAGCTAGTGCTGATTTTGTTCTTACAGCAATCTGCTTTGTGGTATTCCTTTTGTACAAACTTACATTATCACACAATTCACTTCATTCTGCAGAACCAGCCTTGACACCCCTCCTGCTGCTGCAAGGATTCCTTTTAAGGATTCCTTTTAAGAGCCACCTGGCAGCACAGAGCTAGGGACAGATTCCCAGAGGACTTGGCCACAAATGCCACCTTTTAAAGTGTCTAACTTCAAGCTATTCAACACCTGGTCTTGCACAGTGATGGAGGTTGGAAACTCCTAATGCATCTTGTATTGGAAATACACCATGGATGAACAGGCCACCAAATCAGGCTTCTGTCCTTTTGTCATTGTACAGTGACTGAGAAAGTTAAACCCCAGTGCTTCAGTCTGAACAACTCAGCCTGAGCAGATCTCTCAGTCTATTTTGTTATCTTAAGGGAAACATTACAAAAGGTTGTAAATCATTGTAAACATCAATAGCTCTTCTATTGGCTTTCAATCTTTTACTCTGCAACCTATTTCAAACTGTGACTTACCATGATTTTCTTCATGGTAGCAGGCCCAGTTTCTGAATTCCTCTAGTCAACACTTCATATTCTTATTTGAATATTAGTGAAAGCCTACAAAAATACTCTTTTCTTATTTTTCCAAAGGAACAAACCCCCCAAACCTAGGTATTGTTTCAATCTCAAAATTTTAATTAGCTTGACAAAAACCTACATGAGCTCTCAATGTCCATCTTTCCTCAGAACTGAATTACCACCTCTCCAGCAAAACCCCTTCACACCCTGTTTTCTACTGCTCCCCTCTAAACCAAAGTGAGAATTTTCACAAAAGCACAGTTTAGAAGCTTTTCAATAACAGCAAAGGCCCATTTCTGCTTTGATAGGCATGAACAAAACCAGCATTTTGATGGCCCTCACTAGTGCACAGAACTAAAGCCAGCAGTAGGGTTTTGCTCTGAAAATACAAACTGGTACTTGAAACTGGTACAGGAAACTTGGATGTTGTTTAAATTCTCCAAAGTAATTTTACATATTTTGTTCAGCATGTAGGAACTTCTGTAAGTGTAGGAACTTCTGTAAGTGTGTTCTATAATTTGAATAGATGAATTCAGACATGCCTCAGGTGGGTGTTACAGAGCCACCAGCAATTGGGACTAACATGCAGGAATTCAGTTACAACACCAGAAATCACAACTGTTTCCATTTTCAAAATACATGAAGCCAGTAAATCAGGCTCCATACTAATCACGTTTCTGTCCTACTAATTGCAAACAGCACTCAAGCAGTTTAAGAGCCCCTCAAGTGCACTGTTGGACTAAAAAGTTAAAAGAACTGACAAATCCCCTCTTTCTGTCCACAGGTATCAACTAGTACAGTTCAGAAAAACAAAGCAGCAAAATCTGCTCCTGATATTATCACCTCTTATTAGATCACTATTTGAAAAAAAAAAAAACCATTAAAACCACATGGTGTCCACATAAAGAATACCAAACAGATTTTCTTTTGAACAACAAGTTATTTGAAATTGTTCAGAAACTTCAGTAAGGTGATTTTTACCTGCAGGTCCTGTGATATTTCAGCTGTGGGAGGTGGTAGATATTCTTCACATACAGCAAGGCTCCGAACTAACTTTAACTTTGTGTTTGACTAAAGGAAAGTATGTAAAATTAAAATCTATGGCTTATAAAAGATAATATAAATATACCATAAGCCGTTAAGTTTTTTCATTCATTATATGAAAAACAAAATGGCTGAAAACTGCATTTTTAATGTTTTCAACAGAATAATTAATTCCCTTTAGGATGAAAATACCCAAGCAATTGCAGCTTTTGAAGGCACTACCAGCACAATAGAGCACATCTAAAGAAAAATAAATAAAATGTTGGGAAAGTGTTTCTCTCCGTCACAATAAAAAGCCACCAAAAATATAAAGGCAAATCACAAAAGCAGACAACTAGGCAAGACAAAAATCCAACAGAATAAAACAAAGCTACGATGCCAAAAAATAAAACTAAAGGCACTTTCCACAAAGTAACAAAGCTGCACCAAGCATGAAGGGCTCCGTCCGCATGCCAGCACGCCGGGCTACCGTACCTTGGACCTTTTGGCCGTCTGTCCAAAGGACTGCGCGGGCCGCTGGCGACAGGCACAACAGAGAAGGGGACATTAACTCAGTGGCACAAGTTTGTTAATGCAAAAGTCTGTACAAGAGAAAGCTTTGACAGTTAGCACTGACACGGGCAGATCTGGGAAAGGAACAGCAGCTGCTCTGGGCTGACGGATTCGGCACTCTCCCACTTTCATCAGGCTTGTCCTTGATTTCCCTTCTTCATTTATCAACAACAGATATCAGAGCACTTGTACAAGAACCAGGCATTATCCTTGTTCAGTGGCATCCAAGCAGTTTACTCTCTCAGTCAGCTCCTACACTTTCAATTCTTGCCTCCTAACTTCCTTGGCAACATGACATAGTTTTTATAGATTTCTTCCTATTCCTGAAACCTACCTGGAGAAATGATATTTAAAAAAAGGAAAGCATTGCCTCTACCAAGGGAACAGATAACAGATGATGACCTATCAGAAGCAGCTTAAAACACGTGGGTTTTTTTTCTTTCCTCTTGGGACCTATACAAGTATATTTTAAAATGGGCTACTGATCTTTTCTTTCCTTTCATTTAGTAATTTACTATGACTTAATATGCTTTTTCTCCTCCCAGAGCCATTTTAGTAACTTATTATGCAATAATTTGCTTTTTCCTCCCAAAGCCCTTCGTCTATTATGATTGTTCCTTAAAAAAATTACCAGGCTTTTACTACAGCATGCACAGCTGAAAGGTACATTTGAATCAACAAAAGCATTTAATGATTTGTTAATTGCATAGTTAAAACTAACTCAACCCTCAGTGCCAGCAGCACAAGAATAGAAACATTTAGAGTGGCATCACATAATTTAAGTACTGGTTACCCCGGACAACTAAAACTGGTGAACAGACAAGCTTTTAAAAGAACTGGTTTTAGAGAGCATAGGTCTAATATTTGTAAGGAGAAATTAACATCAGTAATGCAATTTCAAATGTTGTTGAATGGACAATATTTCCTCCTTTAAAAAGGACACTGAATAGATTCTCCATGGGAAAACACGAATGCAGCTCTCCCTGCCTTAGCTCACATGAGATGTCTATCAAGTGCCTGAACTTAGCAGGACACAGAATATTGTTAAAAAGAAACCTCACCTACAGCAAAGAGCTCTACCATGTCAAGGCAGAACTGCTTTTTCTCTCTGCCTTTTCCTCATGTCTATTTTGGATGTTGCATCAGCTTAGCTGAGGAGCAGCAGAAGGGGAGCTCATTTAAGCTCATTTCACTATGTAACAGAATTTTAAATAGCTGCACTGAAAACTAACTGAACTCACCACCAGCTTTTTAAAGGAAGCTTGCTGAGATTTTGAGCAGCAAAGACAGTTCAAATGCTTCCATTCCTGGAACCATTCAGAGGCTGAGTTTGCTGTTTCCATACCTGGAACCACACGGAGACTTTGAATTTTTGTTACGTGCAAAATATGTTTTCCTTTCCATCACCTCCTCTGAAAGCATTCCTTGCATTCTGAAAGCTGGCACTGCATATCCCTGACAAAGTTTCTATTACACCAAGCTACTAAATGTCAAAAACTGGGTGGTTTCCCAAGCTCCTATCAATTACTCCAGCCTCACTCAGCTTAGGTGTGTTCAAATCAAATAGTGCAAATTTTAAGTCACATCAGGACTGTCAGTGGAGTCCTCAGTTCACTGTCAAGAGGCAAAAGAATCCATAATCAGGCAACTGTTTATCTTTTGCAAAATTTTGCAAGCTTTGAAGCCAGTACGTAAGCCAAAAGAATATATGAAAGCAAACACCCAGATCCAGATTTGATAGGGCACAAGAGGGAATTCAACCTAGTTATACAGGACATTGGGCTACTGCTCACTAATTAGATACATCACATATATTTCAGGTATTTTAAGAGTGATTTGAAAACAAAAGAGAAGAAATGGTTGCTGGGACTAAACACCAACAATACTGGGGAGAGGTGGGGGGTCACTATAGGAGGGAGGTTTTCCCTCAGAGATGAGACAAGCACAGCTCCACCCATCATATTCAAGCTTCTCATCTACAAACAGCTGCCCTGTCCAACACTCCTGTGGTGGCTGTGGATTCCTGGCTTTCCTGTGTGACTTTATGGATGTCAAAACACAAAATCCCAGCCCCCAAGACCCAGCTGTGAGCAGTAAGCACCACACCCACGTCAGGTGAGAAGCACTGGAAAAAAGGGACTGCAGGGACAGCTCAGGTGAGCACAGCTCAAGGTGCAAGGTCTGGTCTGGACCTACAAATCCAAACTCTGACACCACCAGCAAGTGCACTGTCAGAGCTTGAAGATGGGTGGGTACAATCAAGGATTCCTTTCTTGGACAACACCAAGGATGACACCACTTCCACTGGAAGTAGGGAGCCAACGCACGTTGTAGCTGTTAATGCACATCTTCTCTCTTTTCAGGCCCATGAATTTTATCTTTGTCCTAATTTCTATGCATTTACTAAGTTTTGCTCCTACAGAACATCGTTATGATCCCCAATTTTGAAAAAAATTTCTAGCTAATTTAGAATATGCAATCCTTGGTGAGTGCAAATTAGGCAATTTCTTTATATTTGCAGCTCTCAAAGACTTTTACTGCCTTAAGAAAACACTGTGTTAATGAAAGCCCTATTTATAGTCATTATGGGCAGGGTTTCAAGACAGCGTTTAAAAGCAAGTATTCCAAATAATTGCATAATGAAAATAATGATTAGGTTCTTGCCTTAGATAAAACCCCACCAACACAACTTTTAAGATCAACTACTATGCTACACTTCCAACTGCAAAATAAAAAGGGAAGAAAGCATTTATCAAAAACATATAAATAGCCAGGTTTTCAGTAGGAGTATTTGCCTACTTTATTTTTTCCTAAGTACCTCACCAGATCACGTATGCTAAACGCAAAGTAAAGATCTGGAGCTGTTACATCCCCTCCCCTGTCATCACTGTGCTGTCTAAACAAACTGCATAAAAACAGGTCAGGCACAAGATGGCAAACTCAGACGTGTGAAAGGTTTTGTGAGAAGGGGCTCTATTTCTGAAGCACCATTTGGGCATTTCTGAGGATAGGCACAACATGACAAACCTGAACAAAGAGTGTTCTAAGGACATTCAGTTTTTTACCTTCCTGCAAATTAGGTCTCAATTTTAAATCCAGTCAAGTGCTGCAGTCCCAAGACCCATGGACAGCTTTGGAATGCTGAGGGAAAGAACAGTGTGGTCCATGGTTACTTGCTGTCCTGCACTAGTGAGCAGTGACAGCAATTTTCCATGACACTGTAGAGGACGACTGATGGAAAAATAGTTTCACCCTTCGACATGAAGGCAGCTCAAGAATAAGAGAATCTGCCCAAGCATTTATCTATTCAAAAGTATTATATCACAGATTTTGGAGAAAAAGACAGGTAAATCCTGACAGACCAAAACAGCTGGGGAGGAGGCAAAGAAAGGCTTCAGAGAACTTCAGTTGTGAAACAGAGAGAGAAGCTCAAGGCTTGTGCTAGTATGGAAGGAAGCTACTTGCAGAAAGAGAGATGTCAATTTGCTAGGTAAAAAATTATCTAATTGCCCCAAAGGACAAGGATGTTAACTTAATTAGCATTAAAAAAATCAGAATTATACTCACTTAACACAATGTTTGCCTTGCCTTTACCATACATTAGATGCGTACAACCCTGCACTCATGGCAGGAGGCTTTTTTGGGTTTTAAAAAAGAAGTTTTCCTAATAATAAACATAAGGTACTATCTTGCAGGATGAATCCAGGATCTTTCATTTGTTGTTTGTATTTCCTGCAGCTTTGTCCTTAGAGTAGATGACACTGCCTGTCTCACCACCCAGAGACAGAGGCTGTAATACAGACCCTGTATTCCAGCTAATTCTGAATTCATCTGTTGTCACCTGGCCTGGATGAGATGAACAGGTGGGAGACAACAGTGACTGGTGAACCAAAACCCTTTTGATCCCAAAACCCACCACAGTGCTGACGTGCATATGACTTATGTGAACATACTTTTTGTAACAGTGCCTCTTGTCTCCAATGCTGTTTAAATGACACTTCAACCTCACTGCAAATATGCAATTTAGAATGTTCTCTGTATCAGTAACACTACTATTGCTTAAAGAAATTGTGAGTGCTGGCCATGCTCGCTAATTAGGTATTTTCCTCATTCACATTGTACCTCCAACTGCAGACACAGCAGCCAATCAGTTATTAATGCACAACCTCCAAATTATCTGGAATTTACAACCACAGTTACATTTCAAAATTATCCATCAGTTTCTGAATTGTGCAGTTCCAGAAATATGCCTGAATTCAACCCACGTCAAGTTTAGGCAGAGGAAAAATCACAGCCTGTTTCTTCCTTGGCTGTAAAGAAGTCAAAAATGAAGTGATAACTGTACTGAGCAATGTGACTGTAGTTTATCAGCAGGTACCAAACCCATTCTGCCACCAGGGAGGAGAGCCAAACCCAGCCCCCACACCTAACCCATCCTCTGATGCACTAAACAGAAATTCCAGTAAGTTTCTGATGATCTTTTCTAACATTTCTCAGCAATTCTTTGCTCTTTTTCCCACCATCACAGTAACATTTAACTTGCATATGTCCACTGAAATTTCATCAAACTGTTTAACCCATTCATTTCTTAAAAACTTGCTGACTGCTACTGTTCCACAAGACTTTTTTCCTATGGATAACCCCAAATTTTTGTTTTGTATTTTAGCATAAAACATGCTTTAAATGAGAAATCCTCAAATATGAGACATATATTTGCACTGGCAGCCTCCACAGCACCAGTGACATTAACTTCTGCTGATTTCAGTTGTTGCAAGGGGCTAGCTCACAGCAGCCCGGTCCCATTTGGTAACTTTCTGTCTTCCTGCCACTCTGGAACTCTGCATCCTCAGCCCCAGTTTTTAATTAAACTGCTCCTGTAACAGCAATGCTCTGGTTCTGATGGAGACTCCCTGACACCACAGTAAGAGCACTGACAGCAGAGCTGTTTCCATCCAACAGCCACACAGTGCCCAGTTCATTTTGTGGATGTGAGAGAATTGTTTCAGCCCCCAGCTCTCACTCCTGAACAAGCACCCAAGCAAGCAATGAACCCCCTGCCAGCCAGAGCCTCTGGCAGCACTGGCAGGTTCATCCCTCTGCACTCTGATGAGACAGCAGCAGTTGTTTGCAGGAAGGCTTATTTCTTATTTGCCACTTGAGTCTCATAGACATTTCCCCACTAAAACAGGTTAAATGAGAAAATGTGAATGAGATTTTTCCAAATTACTGAACCGTATGAAAATAGCTAAACCGTAGATTAATTTTTAAGGCTCACTACTAGAATATTCCATTAATTAAAGAAAATACCAGCTCAGCTGTAATATCTCCCAGCTTTTCAGCAGCAGTTATTTCTCGTGTTACAGGAGAAGTATTTCATTTCAAGGATTTATTTTTTCCATAAAATTATCTATTTACACTGATGCCAGCCTTAATAAAGCCAGCAGATATTAAAGTGTAAAACTATTGTTATTGCAGATGTCTACAAGATTTATCTGGAAGCAATTTAACACAGCAGATAAAGCTTACTTCACTCAGTGGAATACTGAATTGTTAGTCTTGAACAAAACAACTCCCCAAAGAACCTTTTACTCAAATCTCAATAGCAAGAATCTAATAAGCTACTGTCCTGTTTTTGCAACCCACAAGAGATCCCTCAGATCACAATCAGGATTTCCATTCAAAAATTGTTTAGTATTAACCCACAGACAAAATTCCTATAGACAACTACAGATTTGCCAAACACAAACTTTCACAAATCTGGCTTGTTCTGTAGGCTGTGTCAGAAATTTTCAGTTGCTTTCCTGAACTGCTCCCCTCATGTGAGCTGCTTACAGTCCTCAGCCAGGAGTGAGCTCTCCTGTCCCACACCTAAATCTCAGAGCTACTAAATCTGCTGCCACAGATTCCTAACCCTTCCTTATCAGTGTGTTCTCCATTGACACAAGGTATTTTCACACTATTTGCTTTGCCTCCTTCTCACTTGCAATGTGATGCCTCGACTTCCTCACAGGAACTTCACTTCTCCCACCTGCACAAGCCACCCATTTATGTGCCTCAGCTTTTCAGTGTGTGCACAAGGAGCTGCCTCAGCTTTCCTACCTAAAAGGCAAAGCTGTCAGGCAGTGAAGATGAGAGAAGGGAGGTGCAGGGAGCATCTGCTGCCCACCAAGGCAGGATGATGCTCCTCAGCTCATTCTGCAGGTGCCTGGGGCAGCCCCCAGAGCTGCTGGCCTCAGGAGCTCTGCACCCTCTGGCTCCTGGGATTTGGATTACCTACAGCAGATGACTTCAGCCTTGTGCTGAACAGCTCTGCTGGAAAATCCGCACCTGGGCCACCTGTAAAGTGCAGCAGCTCAGGAGTGCAAAACAGTCACCAGACAGACCCAGCTGAGCTGCAGCTCCTGGTTCAAAGCAGCAACACTCAGCACACACAGCCCAGCTCCAAACTCTGTCAGGACTCAGCAGCAGCAAAAGCCAGCCTGGGTTTGCTCCTTGCTCTGCTACAATGAAAGACTTCACATATGCACTCAGGGAAACACAGACATGGGCAAATTCTCTGGTTCCCAGCAAAACCATCTCCTTCAAAGGATTAAAAATTACTGAGTCATGTTTATGTGAGTATAAACAGAGAAGTGGGGCAAAGGAGGAGAGAGGAAGCAATAATCATCATATTTGCTTCCCTAAAACCAGCCAAGTTTTCCTCACTGTACCAAAGAAACATATAAGAGAAGGATCAAGAGAATGGAGAACAAGACACAAACTTGATATTTAACATGATATACTACTGAAAAATAAAGTGAAAAGCTCCTTACCGGCATATTGTTTTTGTTATCAGGACAATTTTCATCCTTTTCCACTTGAATCTGTTCCTGACTTCCTGATTTTTTTAGGTTTTCAACTGGCTCTGTATCTTTAAATTCAGCTTCTGAACCCTTCATTGCATCAGTTTCATCTTTTACAGTGAGAATATCAGACATCCTCATTAGAAAAGGTTATTTTAAAATTCTACAAGAAATATGGAACCTTTAGGACAAAGAAAAAGTGAATTATTGAGTAATTTAAAATTAATTAAAAATCCACCCATACCTAAACATCTACCCGAAATAAACATAATTTTGCTGCAAAAAGAATCCCCACTCTGCTATGACACTTTTTGCTGTCTTGTATTAGAGGGAGGGATTTCTGTTTAACCACCTTTATCAGTAGCCTGGAACAGCAAATATCTACACAAACAAGAATTAAGAGCTACATTCTTGGATAACACTCATAGATTTTCTCTTCCACATTTTAAAAATAAACACTTGAACATTCAGATACTCCAAATCAAACTAGGCTCCAACAGAAACCAGGCAAGATTTTCTCAAAGGAAAAGAAAATTACATATAGATTTATTTTAAAAGGGTTGAAAATAAATAGATGAATCATAATGCCCCACATGTGCAAACATTCATAAACTTCATGAACTTTTAAAGTTTCCCTGTTGACAGGTAATAACTGAACAACTTCCGAATACAGGAATTATCTTACCTAAAAACTGTAGCAAAACTAATCTTAATACAATTAAACAATTTCTCAAAAGCAACAAAGAAAGAAAGAAACAATTTGGTAATTATGATAATAACCATGATCACCAAATACAATTTAAAATACTATATAAAGATAACTAGTGATTAACCCCAAATTTTCCCTGGGAAGTAAGAAACACAACTCCTTGTCATTACTCAGCTACTGCAAGATGTAAAACCAAGGATTTTCCATTTCCTACAAGAAACAAAGAGTAAGATCTGAACACCTAAACTCCTGCATAAGAAACAAATAACAATCCAGTAATGTTATGGAAAAGCTTAGGGTTCAATTTAGTACCTGATATGTCCTAGAGTTTGGGGATTGTGGTCTCCCACAAAAATAAAATAGAATAATCCGAAGATCCTTTTCACAGTTGTCAGCCAAGATGTCAGTTGTGATGAACCATCTGGAATCTGGCAGGAGGAGTCCCATGTCCTTATCCCCAGTGTAGAGTCCTGGACAGAACTATTTGGTCTTGAATCAGCAAGAACATCCCTTTTGAATGCCTAAAAAATCAAAAGAGGAAATGCATTGTACTTTTATTTGCTGTGGGAGGGGAGATGGAACATGATGACACCTAAAAGCTTAAATAGTCATTTTAAGAAAAAAAAAAAACAAGCAGCAAAAAGAAAGAAGAAATCAGCATCTGTCATATCCATCCTGCTCGCTCTGCCTAGCAGCAGTAACAGTTTCATTTGCCATCCAAGACATTTCTGCATTACAGGGTTAACAAGTAGTCATAATAAACATTTTGTTGGCATTCCTCGAACTCTGGTTCTATAAACAAGCAGGTATCTTTCCAAGGAGCCTGAAATATGCAGCCAGTGGGTGTGGAGGAGTAACAGGCCATGAAAGCTGACAATCCACTGTCAGCAGAACAGAGTTTTTCTCTTTGTTGGAGTTAATCGTGAGCAGGATCCATAAGACACATTTTGGGCAACTGGAATTCCAGAAGACATCTTTACTTTATTCAAGAAAATAATTGCCCTGGAATGAGGATTTACACATTTTTACCAAACTGATGATTTTCCATCTTCCCTCTTTTTCAGACTGGAGAAATAAGTAACAGCACCAGCCCCAAGGAAGCCCCATGTGAAGTCCAGGCCAGAGCTCTAAGAGCAAAGCCAGTGGAGCCCTGAGAACACCTTGTGGAGCTGACATAAGATTTATTAAGAAGCTCAGAACCTTTCCAGTAATCAAAACTTGAACAGAGATGCTGTTTCACTTTGTACACTGACATAATTTGTACAGTATTTAGATAAATGTTAAAAAACATTACACGCTGAAGACAGCAACAACCAAAACCCCGAACATTTACGTCCAGTTGCAAATATAATACTGCAAAGTAAGTGTAATTTAGTTACTACTCCCTACACAAATCACAAATATAGTAATGATAATTAAAATTTTCAAGTTTTTCTTTAATTCTATCGAATACACTAAGAGCTCCTTTCCCTTTGCAACACCATTTCAAAAACACGTATCAGCACACCCAGTTACCAAAACACATTCTCCAAATATCCTTGCTTGCCTAGGTCAATCCAGGAAACTGATGCACAAGAAAAGTCCTTACATTTCCTAAGACAAACTAAGTGCAAATTAGTTTGTAACTTGTTCTGAACAGATTTTTCCCTGCAGATAGATTTAAAGCCTGCAGATTTGGTGCTATGTATTCTACAGTCAAAGAGACAGAACTCAGGAAAAGCTGTGGAGCTCCAATTCACACGAAAAAAAATCTCAATTTTGGGTTCATAGAATGGAGCTATTTTGAGTCAACTGGAATCACCATATGTGTATCTGTGAGTAAATGCCAAACCCTGTGCTTCATACTACAGAATAGAAAGATGAATCTTTGCTTACCTAATTATTTTTTAATAATACCAGCCATAGATTCATTGAGATTGGTAATGCAACGTTGTTTGTGATCCATAACTGTGATTTTAAGTATGTGGATAACATGCCATCCCTGCAGTTTCCTCTAATTTAGCAAATTTTCATAGCTGAGATAATTTGGTTCTAGTTTCTAGACTTCCACAGATGATTAAAAAATGAAGTAAGGAATTTTATGTGCTGCAGACTGAGTGGGGGAGCAAATCACAGCCCATCCTTCTGAATCCCAGCTTTCACCTCCCCATACAGCTGGATGTTAATTTCTTGTGTCCCATGTAGGACAGGTAAAAAGAAAAAAAAACAGGAAGGCAGGCCTTAGAAGCTGCTCTCTCCTTTGGTGGAGAAAATAGGGTCTGGTAAGAAAACTAATTGAAACAAAATCCCAGCACTGGCTTTAGACCAGATTGCAATACAGACCAACACTGTATTTGCAGATTTTAATAGGAGGGACACAAATGGGGTTCTGCCCTAAAATGATTTAAACAGTTGAAAGGACTGAATATTAGGGGCAGAGCATTACCTGGGTTTGCAACTAAAAGCTCAAACAGCTCAAACACGTCTCATGAAAGAAAACCTACCAATTCTAGTATTTTTTATAGGTGACAAAAATAGACACCTACTTCAGTAGATGGGAAATAAAAGGACTTGCATGTAAGAATGGAGGGTAAAATGTCATACCTGTGTTCTTCACCCTCAGGACTGCTGTCCCCATCTAAATACTGAGTACTGAAATGTACCTTCTTCTTGATCACATGAGCAACATTATATCCCAATAATCATCCTGAACTCTGGTAATCCTCTTTCTGACAAGTGCTCACCACTTTGTCTATACAACTACTCTCCCTTTTCAGAGGGAAAAGTTACTTTAACTTTACAGCTGTGAGATGGATGTCCAGTACTGCAGACATGAGCTTTGCACTCAGCAGATCACAAAATTGGTCAGTGCTGTGCTCTTACTGCTTTCTTTTGCACAGCCTAGAGGATAAGCCATAAAACCCCCCAATAGATCAAGCAAAATCATTCCTGAGTTTTATGATGGCAGCCTCTTGAATCTTGATACATGAAAAATCACTGGGCCCTCATTTCAGGTTCTGACTTGAAAATTACCACATGTAAACCCATTAAACTGACTTGTAATGAGCAGAGATATTTCTGGGAATAAGACCTACTCAGCTTAATCCAATTTCCCTAAGAGGCATCAAGAGTTTCAACTCCTCGATGGCAGTGTAGATGGAAGTAGGAAGCTTTGCACTGCCCATGACACAAGAAATCCATTCTTTTCTTTTAAAAAGAAGGTAAAAGACAGAAAGTGATTTTTTTTCTTGAATTGTTGATATCATTGTTGTCAAAAGACCCCAGGGATGGCTGTCAAAATAACTTGTATCAATCAAATTCATGGCAGAAAATTGGATTAGAGAGGTGGGGTGGAAAAAAAATCTACGTTCAACACACACAGCAGAGACACTGTCCGAGGAAAGGTAACATGAAAATTTATTTCTTAAACAAGCTTCTGTTGACTTATAAATCAGCAGAACTCCTGCTACCAACAAACCCTGGCCTCTTCCCACAACTTCCACAGCAGCTTTGTACAGAAACTCCCTCCACAGCTCAAGTAGAAGAACCAATGGATGTATCCTACAAAGTCTGTGGGAAAAGTTACATAACACTGGTACAAACCTTTCTTCATTTGGAAGTGCTTAATTTTTTTTGAGAAAAGTCAGGACCTCTCCTAGGAAAATGGATCTTTGACGATTCATATAAGAGACCTGCACAACAAGAGCTTTTTCCAGCTGTTTTTCACCTCAGTTATACAAACAAATCTGTATTAACATCATAACCTCAGGGTTCCTGTGACTACAGCTCTCTCCACCAACTGAAAACCCTCAGTTACATATGATTCTTTGTTAGGATCAAAGAGGAAAATGTTTATACCTTAAGCAGAAATGTATCAATCAAAATTATCTTAATAAAAACTAAACTAAACTATAACTAAAAGAATTACTGCATCCAGCTACTGCTGAATCCCTGCGGACCACTACCTACACACAGCTCTTGATAACAGTTAATTTTGGCAAGTCAGACTGATGTTTTAGACACCCAAATCAAGGGAGAACTACTAAAGGGGAGCTCCTGCTTCTTCCTTCTGCTCCCTATGAGCTGTGGTGGTGTACAGGCCATATGGGAGCCCTGGGCAGCAGGAACAAAGCCCCAGAGGAACAGCAGCAGCTGTACAGCTCTTTCTGCA
Organism: Cisticola juncidis; assembly: GCA_013400215.1. Classification (NCBI taxonomy): domain Eukaryota; kingdom Metazoa; phylum Chordata; class Aves; order Passeriformes; family Cisticolidae; genus Cisticola; species Cisticola juncidis. Next base: position 24,313 of record VXBR01004867.1, on the reverse strand, counting down.
GGGGTGACTTTCAGCTCTGCCCCAGCAGGTCCAGTCAGGGGATTTCAACAGCACCAGCCCAACTCAAATACAGCCACGAGAAGGTGCAGACTTATGTTACTATCTAGTAATTGAGAGCCTGTAGATGAATCCTGAGACAAAAGGTGGACAACCTGACAAACATCTACATTTGGAACAAATTAGTCCCTCCTGGGAAACTTTTGTTAAGGCAGAGGTAGGAAAAGGACTGGAGGAAAGTGCCTGAGGTGATAAAGAAAAGAAAAGGAGAAAAAACAAACAAAAGCAACCCCCCATACAACCTTAAAAATCCTGACTTGGAGAGCAAGGGAAGATTCCAGAGGGAACAACAATTCTCCTGCCTACAAACAGACCAGGCTGCGCTCATGGATGATCCAAGAGCCATAAGCCAAGGTCTGCAATTTCACTCTCTGCAGTAACTTGTGCCTCAGTGGCTCAGGCTGTTAAAATGTACTACACAGGACCTGTAAAAATGTAGCAGCTGATATTAAGACTGCCATTCATTTAACAGAAAATTCAAAGCAGTTTTGTGCAATTATCAGAAATATAAACTGGAATTATGCAGAGGCAGCTGTTCCCCTTTTCCAGAAAAGTCAACTTACTCCTGCTTTCTTCACGTCATCTTATGGCTAAAGTTTGAGACCCATTAAATGACCAACTAGGGAGCAAAGAGTCCTGACCCGCCTACTGAACTCTGATATCCTGCAGGTCTGATCTTAGTTAAAACAATTATCAGAAACAAACAAATGAGAAATTGGTTCACTTTTGAAGCATGAATCTGAAAGATTCCCTGGTCTTGTTTACTGGGAAATGCTATATAAGTGAATCCATGCTGCAATGATTTAAATACACTTAAATCAAAGATTTATGCTTTTCTTGATGATGCTATTTACACAGATTTTGAAGTTCTACATCAATCAGTTAACAACTAAATGCTATTTACTCCATTAGCATTAGAAGATATTTCTTATTTGATTCAATTTTCCAAGGTACTTAGTAATCAGATTTTCAAAGTAAGAGTATAAATCAGAATACAAAAGTATAATGTGCAGTTATTCTACCTCTTCCAAAATTAATTAGAGACTGAATGAATCTCATTCTCTGTGCATGTTATGTCCCACTACTAAGTGTAGACATCATTAAAAAATTAACTGGACAGAAATAGAACCAGATGTACCAGAAGCCATTTGCAGACTTTCTCAAGCAAGTTCCCTCCAATTTGGAAGGAAAACCACCAACCAACTAAAAGGCTGTACCAGGTCATGCTGTGGTTCACGCTGCTGCAATTTCACACAGTGATCTCCTGTTTCCTGTCCCACCCCTCTGTCAGAGGTGCTGCAGCAGCAGCAGCAGGGCACAGGTTACCCTCCCTCCCTCCCTGCCTGCCTCCAGCCGGGCCTGAGCTGGCAGGGACTGGCACTGCTGGCACCAGGGCACGGCTGGGCACCCCTGGGACCAGGGCATCCCTGGGACCAGGGCACCCATGGGACCAGGGCACCCCTGGGACCAGGGCACCACCACCACCACCCCTCCTCTCCCCCCTGGCACAGCCAGAGGAAGGGAAGGCAGACACAGCCTTAAAGCACCAGAACGAAGCTGTCAAACTTCCATTCCAGACCTACACACCTCAGTGCACAGTGTGTTATACAGACAACAGTAATGCTGAACATCAGGAACAAAACCCAAAACCTGTCCCCAATCCTCTTAAATACCTTCTCATCTTTACCAGGACATTTTGCATCTCTCAAACACTATAAAGAGCAATATAGTGTCCTTCTTTTTCACACTGAGGCCCTAAGATAGGACACTACCACTGCTCATAAGACAGTTGACAGGCTTTTAAAGAGGACACCTTTCACAGGAATAGGCATGTGAGAAGCCAAGGTGTATTATTAGCAACTATCCCTCCCCCTCCTTTTATATTTTAAATTCTGAGCAATACTCTAAGGCTCTTTAATCCTGCCTCACCTTCTCCTGTGAGTTCATTCCTGAATGCAATAGAAACACTGAACTGACAGTGACAAAGAATGGCAAGATAATTCCTTCAGGAATGTAGCTGCATAAATGAGAATAAGATATCTAACAACAAGCGAGACTAGAGCAGTCTTTTCTTCTACATATTGGTAGGAAACTGCAGTATTCAAATACCTGTGGAAATCAGGAGTTTGTTGTCATTTGTTATCCATCAACTCAAAAAACAAAACTTGAAATGTACCCTGAAAAAACTCTGCCACTCTGCAATGCTTCTTCAGAGTGCTCTGGGCCCCAGGAGGCTCAGCTGTTCCATTCTGCATAAAGCACTGCCATCCTCCTCTTAGTTCCCTTTCTGCAGTTCACTTTTGATACAAACCATCAGAGCCAGGTACATCAAAGGAAGTAAACACCTTTGGTTTCCTCCTGAAAAATGAAAGTTCTCTGGATGTAGCTCCTGCTACAGTGGAACATGACAAAGGGGTTCTTGTAAGGTGCTTCCAGCTCACTATTAAATCTGGCAGACTACAGGCACCGTGCTTTTCACCAGTTTGCAAAGGAAGAGGTTGGGCATACTAGGATATTACCTAAGGGAAAAAAATCCCACTACAGTCCTTGTTTTGACTGGAGGAGCCACCCTACATGAAGAACAATGAAAGTCTAAGTTGCAGGGTTTGTGATGAAATGACAGTTCTAGCATTGAACAATGTGTGGTGGATGAAAACCAGCCTGGCTAACATTCACATACTGTTATTATAAAACACAGCTCTGTGGCGAGGCCACCCTCGTTAAGGTAACAAAAATAATCTCAAATGGTTTATATCCTATTTAAAGTTGTGGCTCTATTAGGATCTGTTATCACTTTTTTTTTGTAGCTTTAAAGAGAGAAGGAAAAAAATAATTTCCTGACAGACTTCAAAACAGTTCACTGAACACTATCTTTTATATAATTATCTCCTGGCAAGCATCTGCACAGGGTAACATACGTTGGCAGACAAAAGCCATTTCAGCTTGAACACCATTGGAGCATTAACCTTTCCAAAGTGCCATACTCAGAGAGAGCAGAGCATTAGGTTAGTGGAAAATCCATCTGTTGAATGGCTAAGCCTCTCCTCCCCCAAAGAACACGCCTGTCCAAAGGCATGAGGAAAGAACTATTTAGAAATGCTTATGAAATACAGCATGACATCTTTAGTTTTTGCTAGCATAGTTCTGTTGGCTTGGGAGGGGAAAAATGAATGCCCTTCTCACATGACATTGCTGTACCAGCAAAAGCTCTGTAGAAACAACAATGCTGACGAAGATTTTGTTGGCTTAGCTTTCATCATTCAGAGAAACCCAACTGACAGCAGAAAAACTCCTCCTGGCTCTTGAGCCATCTCTAGGGATCATATCCAGAAAATTCTATGTCCATGTGCCCACACCAGCACCCTCCCACAGCTTCCAGCCATTCTGTCCTTCCAGCAATCCCCAGAGCTGCCCTTGCTGTCCTCGCCTTGTCCATGCTGCATGGTCACCCATCATCCTTTATCAGCTCCTTTTGACAGCTTCAACACTTTTTTACACAAATTTTTCACTCACTTTTAACTATACCTTTAGAAAGCTTCCAACAATTCCAGGAAATTTGTAATACCACATAGCACAAGTTTTTATCATCATATAATCTGTTGAATATTTATCTGTATCTGTTTAATACCTTTAAGCCCTAAAGTCAGGCAGACCACAGGCCCAGACCCAAAGTATCCACCTATTTTCAACTATCAAATAGCAAGTTTTCTTATTACAAGCAATCCTTAAAAAGCGAAGAAGAATCATCTGTTATTACATCATTCTCTGAAGCCACATTTCTAGTGTGAAGGCCTTAAAATGGAGTAAGAAGAGCAACAAAATGCTTTTTTTGCGTCAATTGGAAATCAATCGTTTGGGAAAAAAATAATTGGTTTTCACTTTATGAGGCTGTCGATACTTGCTAAAAGTCAGAGGTTTTATAGCACAATAAAGTATAAGTACAGCTTGAGCTGGTTACAGTTGCTTTAAAAGACTTTTAAATAAAAGAATTGGAAACTTGTTTTATGTTACCCAACTGTAAAGTAACCAAAGGTATCTTCAAGAATCTTTAAAGCTCAGCATTGATTAATTTTGGTATATTAGAAACAGTACAGAAGTATGAGAACATAAATATTTTAAGTTCAGATGACATAAACTTCTCTTGCTACTCAAAACACTCCATAGAAAACACGTAAGATCAAATGAAGTCATGCCATCTACAAGTTCCCAGATGATGCAGTAGCAAACAAAAACCTCAAAATAGTCAGATTGATTTTTTCTCCAGTTATTTTAAGTACATGAACTGAAACATGGCCTGTGACTATTTCCAGTGGAGAACCTCCAAACAGCAGCTTCCTTAAAAGAAACAAATCTCCATTTCATTTAGAAAACAGCCATTGACAATTGCACACAGCAGCCAACAATTTTCTGTACATTAATCCGGTTTCATTCTTAGAACATCTAAGCTAACACTTGTCCATCATATTTCCATCAGTAACATGAAGAAGTGCCTCTAAAACTGACACAAATTTCAACAGTGGATGGTAAGAACAGACTCATGGAGTTACCAGGCCAGGTTAAAGATTTTGTTGAGGGCCCTAAGATATTCGAGATTACATAAAAGACTTAGTTTTCAAAAACCTTAAGAAGGAAAAGCTCCAACTCTAACAGGCCCTTTCTTTCCATCTTATACCAAAATTCACTAACTTGATAAATTACTGTACCATTATGGCCTTTCTCTGCATAAATTAAAGACAAAAATCACCAAAGCAAACAAGAGAAACTCGACAAAACGTTCCCTGGGGCACTATCAATGCTCTCACCTCTGTCCTGTTGCCACAGCTTCACAAACACCACACCACCAAACACACAAACATCATCTGGCTGCTTCAAAATCTGGTGATTACAAACATCAGCTAAAAACAAATTAGAATTCCAAAACAGTCTACCCTACAAACTTCAGTAGCAGTGTGTTTTTGCTTAACTTCAAAATCACAGCAGGCCTTATGTCAGCAGTTCTGATAGTGCAGAAACTTGATAAAAATTAAATGACTGATCTGCATGGAATCAAATGTCATCAATTTAACAGCCATCCCAAATTACTTCTTATCTCAACAAAAAGACATTTGGTCCATAACACAAGACAGTTATCAACTGCACAGGAAAAAAAAAAATCATGTAGCCTGCTATAAATACTGTTGCTGTTTAGGTTTGAAACCTATTTTTCCGTTCAAAACTTATCTTTACCAAAAAAAAAAAAAAAAAAAAACTTTTTTTTCATTTC
>VXBR01004867.1:0-18968 GCA_013400215.1 Cisticola juncidis | reverse complement strand
GCAGCTTACTTTCAGTTCCTCGCTGGAATGGAGATAACAGTAACACTTTAAGAAAGACACACTAAAAATTATTTAGGCGTCTCCCCCAGTTCTGCCACCTTGGGAAATTCTTTTAGCAGAGCTATTTTTAATGGTTTTCCAACCACAGCACAAACAAAACACCCAGTGAATAAAAATTAGCGAGAATCCATTATAAATAAGATGCAAGAAAAAAAAATCTTTTTCAAGTCAATATTTAAAGAAGGAAGAGATTTAGGGATGCTAATGATCTCTGCTAATTGATGAGGCCTAGAACAGCTTTTGTGCAGAACGGGAAACAAAAGTGCAATTTGTGTGAGATATTTTACTCTTCTCCAGCAGCGTTTGGATGCCCTGTTGCAGGGCTTACATACCTGCAGCCTTTGGCATTTTGCTCCATTATTCAGCCCCGGGGCGCCCCCTCCATCCCCCCGGCTGGGGCTGGGCTGTGCCCGTGGAGCGCCGCCCGGCGCTGCCCAACAGAGACAATGGGAAGCCACAGCTGGGAGCCGCGCTGGCACTGTCACTGTCACTGTCACCCAGCCACGCCACCCAGGGAGCTCCTCCTCGGCAATCCACAACCTCCCGGAGCTCTCCGGCTGCTAGAAAATGGCTGGACACGTTTTAATCACTTTCTCCATTAACAGGCAGACTAATCTAAAATTAAAGTTTACACCGCACTGCGAGAATTTTGATGTGACAAACAAGCAGGACAAAACCATTTGTACTGTAAAGATATTAATCTCCTCTCTAGTTTTATTTCTTCACTTTGGCATTGTGAACACAATACAAAAAGTCATCAGTAAGTTAGTTCCCCAGTGCCAGCAGATAAACACACTTGTCACTGGCAGAATGAATGCTATGATAATTTTCTGGACTGGCACATACCCACTATCAGAACCCAAATATGGAAGAAAAACGTCTTCTAAACAGAGGGGTAAAAAAAAGCCAGTTAAATGATAATTATCATACTTGCAAAAGCAGTGCCCAGACCAGCAGGCTGCAGTTTTGTTGCTTGTGAGAAACCTCTATCCCTGCCCAGCTGCAGCATCACCCTGTGCTCAGCAGCACTGCTGAACACTGATAATCATAATCCCCTTGCTGGACTCTCCAGAGACCTCTCCGAGGGATCCTGCACACCAAGTTAGGCTGCAAGGAGAATGGGGAGGTATTTTTAATCTGCAGGCTCCAGAGAGGGGAATTACATCTTGGGAGGCTGCAATTCCAGACAAACAGGAGATCAGGATCCTATATATTTAAGCAACAAGATTAAAATTATGTACATATATATATATATATAGAAAGACTCATTTCTATAATGTAACAAATATAGGAAATAATAAAAAAAAAATCTAAAACAACCAGGGGAAGATTCAGACCTGTCACACACTGCAGCAGTCTCAATACTAAAATAGATTTATATATATAAATAAATAAAATATAAATATATATAATATATAAGTTTGTAAAATATCATTTGATATTGAGACTGCTGCAGTGTGTGACAGATCCTAATCTTTCTAAGCTTGCTATTCTCTGTTCTGCCACCTCTGTGCTCAGTCTTTAAAGCCTCCACTCCTGCCCACACATGGCAGTGTCACACACTCCACACATCTTGGCTGCTGTCCTTGAGCAGCAGCATCACATGGGGGGGAGTCAATCCTTTTGATTCAGCTGAAGCAGCAGTTGTTGGAATCCCTGCTTTTCTCTCTGATTCAGTGGAACTGCTGGCTCTGCCCCTCCTCTGCACACCAGTTCCCACCTCAGCACACACCCCCCACCATACCTGAGGTCCCATCCCAAACTCGAGGAAAATACACACAAAAAGCAAAATTCTGGGAGGCCCTTGCTATTTTTGCAGAGGTTCCAGCTGGTCTGCAATAGCAGCATTATTTCTTACTGAAAAGGCTTTCTCAGCAGCATGCTAGACAAGAAAATTACTTTTATTTTCTTAATTGTATAATGAATTCCAAATAGATGATCACCTACGTGCACAAGCCATTTACTGCAGGGCCATACTCCGAATGCTGCCAAGGAGAATAGTTTTCAGTTTCTGGACACATTATACAGATTACATTAGTGTCAGAATAATCTTTTAAGCAGTCTCCTCACACGACACTAGGAAAATGTGTCTGCTGTGCACGTCTAGCTAGTGTTATAATCAGATTTGGTATTCACACACACCATGGCAGAGCACCTAGGAGTGTTTTTATAATCAGGAAGATCAGCAACAAGATGCAGCTAGCCCCAGACAGGAAATAAAGTAGTACCCAATGGAGAAAGAACTGAGCAATGAACTACTGTTATACTCTGCATTGCCCCTCGGAACATTTTTGTTAATTTTTCTAAAACTCACACCCCACACATTATGAAGAGTTGGGGGTTCTGTAACTCCTGTCCTGGGGACTCATCCTGCAGAAGGGGATAGACTGGTCTGGGTTTACTTTCTCATAAAGAAATAGTATTTATTACCTGAAATGTTCCTGTATCAGAAATATACTTTATAAATGCTCATCTGATGCTGTGTGTTCAGGTCTGTGGCTGCCTTTATACAAAGATCATGCCATGTGCAAGTGAGCATAACATGTTAATGTACGTGAAACAAGAACATAATTTGAATGAAACAAAAATAATGCTGCATTTTCCACTTAGTCAAGATACATAATTAATATGCTTAAGAGCAGTAAAAACTTATAGCCTGGAAAGAAGACTTGGAGCACTCGGGGCTAATTTACAATTGCAACCCTGGCTTCGCTGACTAAGTTAACTCAAAACATGTAAATTGTATCTCTACTATCAAACACACACAATTACATTTGCTGAAATACCATCTAACAGAATAGGCATCATAAGCTCAAAAACAGATGAGCAAATAAAAAAATTAAATTCAACTTAAATTTCAAAGCCATACCACAGATCAAACACACAAGCCAGGTATTCAAGAGAGAAACAAAAAACAGTCTAGAAAGCAATCACATGCTTGCCAAAGGAGGGAGAATTCTAGACCTAAGAAAAAAGTGAAGATATGCAACACCACCTCTTCAAAACCATTCTCCTGACAGAACAGTACCCTCTGTCAGAGCTGTACTTAAAACTGCAGTATGTAAGTGATGCAAATAAATCTTTATTTTTTTTCATCTCGTAATAAACTTACACAACTCGGAGGCAAAAGTGCACCATCAAGTGTCTGCAAATCAGCGTCTGGCTCAGAGTAGAAAAGACTGGAGTTTCCTGAATGGAATTTTCTTTAGAACTTGAAATGGAGTACTGACACAGAGACAGCAATCCCAGCTGATAAAAAGGCTCTGCTACATAAGATACGCTCAGGAAGAAGATGTTCCTGGCTCTGCAATATCCAAGGACATGAGGCACAAGGGCCCCACTACCCCAAAACAAATCCCAGCAAGACTTACAGTACTGAAGAGGCAGGACACAGACTCTCAGAGAAGGACACACACACTGGAATGTTCTAACTAGCAACAGCCTTTCTATTTAGAAGAATGAAAAAGAGATGAGAAAGAAAATTAGTTCTTAGATTTTTAGAGAACGAGATAAAAAGCAAGCATCTGGACCAAGCAAAAAAAATTTTAAGACAAGTCTGAGACACAAAAAGCTTAAAAAATGGGACATTTCAACTACTTATCCCAATTCCAAAATGAAATTTATCTATAATCCTAAAGGAAATAGAGCGTTTTTTCTCATGAGAAAGGAGATGTTTGCAGAGTTTGTCCCATCTACATGAACTTAACAGAAGCATCATGTGAAGCCATATTCTGACTACTCCAAGTTCCACCCACTCAACTGATTTGAGTCTGCCTCTTCTGAAGTGTTAGGAACTCTTGAACATTTGACTGAACAGAAATATATACATCTCTACCCTTAGAAACATTGTGTAACTCCAGATTGGTCATGAAGGCCTGACTATTTTGTATTGAGTTCACATCACCTCCCTATAAATCCTTTAGTTCCAAGAAAGCAGAAAGAAGCACTGCACTTTCAGTCCTTTGCACATAAACACAGTTTGGACAGCATAGTGATGAAGCTGAAATAAACATCTTTCTCTGGTGGTTTCATTTTTCTTCTAAGAAATAAAATATACCCTCACTCTTACAAGTATAAATTAAACCATTTTTACTGCTGTTTAGGTATCAGTCACCATTTAGCCATGGTTACTACATGATAACAAGGGGCTGTCCAAGTCTAAATACAGGAGACTTTAAGCTAAAGCCCGAAATATAAACAATCCCCAAACACTGTGCAAAGCTCGTCTTAAAGACTAAATGCAATTACTTTTCAAATACCTCCTGGAGAATGGATACCAAATGAGCAGATGTCTGTCTGGTGGGTCTGTTTGTAGGGCTGATTGCTGGTCAAAGATTAACTTACTGTTAATTAAAAAGCCTAGAGTAACAGTGAAAAAGCAAGCTGAAAAAAAATTTCAAGGATTCACAGAATTCAGTATTAAGGACCTCTCTACAAGTACTCATTATAGCAATCTACTGAAAAATATCAAATGTATCTCTGAATGTAAGAAAATGTATGGTGTTAACTGGAGTAAAAAAATCTAAGTAATTAAATAGGAATAACATTTAAATGACCAGACTTTTGAAAAGGGAAAAAACAAACCTGGTATCTCTCGAGGTTAATAAAAAATATAGGAGGGATGTTCTGGGGACCAGCTAAAGAAGCGAAAGATATATTCTGCCTGATTCTTCACCTCTTGAACAAGGCAACTCTAATCTCCTGCTTACTCAAGGAGTGAGAACGACATAGGAAAAAGCAAATTCTAATAGAAAATGATCTTAGAGTATTGAGGTAGCCATTGATTCCATTAACTATGGTCCTAAGTAATGCTTAGTGAAGCAAAAAACAACCCCACCAAATCTCTTTTTTCCTCTAGAAAGCACATTAGGACACATTTCAAAAACCTGTATTTTTAATTTTCTGTGCGCTAGAATTGCGTTACACAAGAAAGGGAAAAGAAATGTTACCAGAAGAAGCTCTGGCCTATCTCCATAATTTGAAGTAAGAACCAACCAGATTATACTCAACGACAGATTGATTTTTGACATCTACAGAAAACATTGCAGCTTAATAAATTAAAATCAAAGTATTGCTTCTGCAGTTAAAGCAAACAACTGAGTAGTGGCTCATGCTAAACCAAGCAGTGAATATATTACAAAGCAAGCCTAAAGATCACTGACTTGGTTTTGTCAGATGTTTTATCACTGTAATTTTTGTCTTTCCCCATTTGTTTCTACTACTAAGTATTCTCATTCACTCTCACTTCTAAAAACTGGGTGCATAACCCTTTCAAGAACCTTTCCACTTTCACCACTGTCTTTGTTGTTAACAAAAATAAAAGAAAATTAAGTGATTGTAAGTTGAGTCTCAAGATGAAAAATTCATGCACACCTAATGAACACATCTAGTTTTGCATTAATATCTTGATATTAACTTTCTCCTGAACTGCAGTTTAAATTCAGACTGTTCTAGACCTTCTGTTTTATACAGTCTCATCTAAATGCCAGGCATTGGATAAGCAGAAAATTAAACTACTCAGAGGTTGGAGTTTAAGGTCATCTTCACTGTCTGAAAGCAAAAGCTGTAATATCCTCTCACCCACATGAGGTTGTGTTTTGGTTTTTTTATTGAAAAAGTGACTGAACACAAAATAATATCCCTGAAAAACTTCCTCTGAGCTTACTCATAAGTGACCCAGTAAGGGAACTACCACCATGGGCCAGGCATGTAGGTCCCATATGCTGAACTGGAATTCTTTAAAACCACAGACCTGCCTTAGAACCAACAGTCAGAACAAACCTGTGTTGTTTCACTGGATGTATTTTTTCCATTTTTCTTCCAGTATTTTTCCCCTTGGCCTGCATAAGGGGGGAAGGGGTTTCCTTTCTTCTAAGAAAACCTGGTTCTCATAAGGTTTATGAAGATATGCAAATACTCCTTTGGAACGTACTGATTTGAAGACACATCCAAACCCCATGAGCAATTCCTATGGATCTGTCACACTTACCAGGGGATGGGAATGTTGAGGGGGTGTGAAATCAATTCCTTTTTCAGTACACACACTATCAAGCAACCAAAAAAGCAAAGTGTTTGTCTATTCCAGCAAAAAAATGCCAAGTAGTTTTGTGAACACAAAAATGAGAATAGAGAACTGTAAGAACCTGTTTATACTAAACCATGGTTGTTTTCTGCAAAGGGACAGCAGAAATACAAGTTCCCAAATAATAAAGTCTACCCCCAGAATAACAAAAATCCAAACAGTAAGACTTCACTTGTTTACAAAATTCTATGTTTGGGTAGCACAACTTGTGTTATCATCCCAAAAATTCTAAACAATAAGAGCATGGGAACAGGGCTTCAGTGCCAGGTGCCTAGAAGCAAGAAATGCTGAAATCACAATGAGCAATTCAGTTGTAATCCCACATTTCAATTCCAATCCTCAAGTACCTCAGAGGCAAATGACTAAAGAACACTGGTTTAAACCAAGGGAGATGTGAGAGTCTCAACAAATCTGCATTTTTCAAATGAAGTTGGACTACAGCTCGCCAATTTACCAGAAGCCTTTACTCCTCTCTGAAACTCTGAATCTGAAAGTCAACAGGTCAAGCAAGACAAGAGATAAGGCAGATTTTCCCAGAGCAGGTGTCTTACCTTCCACCCACACAGGAGGGAATGAGAGTAACTGCAGGGCTGAACCAAACAAGTGCCAGTGCAGCAGGGACACAGGATCTGAACACAGAGGGGAGCTTCCCCTTGCTTCATGACAAGAGAGAGGATTTGGAAGGAACACTACTTGTAATGATGTTTTTGAACTAATTTTTGTCTCTGGGAAAAGAGATCCAGCTTATCAGTCTTCCTCCTCAATTTTGTTCCAAAACTAAATCTTCTGAGATAAATATATTCAACCTAAAGCAGTGAGTGCTGCAGTCGAGACTTCTGTTCGCTGTGGCATTAGCGCTTTCAAGGACTCTGTTAACACCAAACTTGGCTAACATCAACTTCATAAGCACAAGCTTTTTAAATCCAAAAGTGCTTAAGGTTAAACCAGATCTGACTTTTAATGTAGAATTCAAAAGGGGGAAGGAGAAAGGAGGGAGAGGAGAGACATGGGAGGAGGGAGAGAGAGGAGCTGCTAAGAAAACTCAGAGTCAACATGTGATTTTTAACTTTCTTGCATATCTATACAGCCAAGCATCTCCACTCACATGATATAATGGCATCATCAGACCCTAAAGGGACTTTAAACAAAATCAGCATCATATTTGATTATCTATGGCTAGGTAGGGGGAAAATTTTTTTCAATCAATGTTACATAAAAGGAAATCATTATTTTTTAAACAGTTAGGGCTGGGACCTGGAGTCATCACTTGAGCTGCAGCATGCAATAGTACAGATTGGCTAGTGGGCTTTGCTAGATAAACAAAAGCTTTCTCATAGATGCAACACTAATTTTCAGAATGTTGCTAGGGCAACAGCAGACTGTAACAAGAATTTCTGAATAATGAGCAGGTGCCAGTATACAAAGATCTTAAATTCCTGACTGAATTATTTATATGTAATCCAGAATAGTGAGATTTTGAAAAGCAATAGAGCAATAGCCTTACTCCAGCACCACAAATGGAAATACAATATAACTTGTCTAGAATATTTATTAAAGTGCTAGACATGCATCTCCTTTTTCCTTTAACATGCTATGTAAGGCAAGACCACTAGTCTCACACCTCTAGCATAAAGAAGCAAAGCAGTTATTTTGCATAAAATTCACAATGTAAAAAAAAAAAAGTTTTTCCAATCCAAAGCTAAATCTAACTTTCTACCCAAGATTCTCCTTGTACAGGCTCAGTAATTCCACAGGGACAGGAACAATCTCGGCAATTATGAAATAAGGACCGGACTAACAGAAGAGAGCTAGACACACTTTATCCATCATGAACATCCATAGCAGGAGTTCTGCCAGATATAAAATGTTATGGGAGGAAGCCTTATGGGCAGTCTAAGCACTTGAAAAGCAATGGCAGCAAGATTTGGCAAAATTTTTGTTAATTTAAAACTTCAACTCAGCTAAGTCATTGTATTACTAACCCCTACTAACAAATTCCATCACCTGGCTTTCCAAGTTTCTGATTAGCTGGTCAGCAGAGGTTTGGTTATCTAGAAATGGCCAGCTGTAACATTATTCTTTTGGTGAACATGACAGAAAATAACTACTTTAACTTACTCTTAACACTGAACTGTTTCTCCCTGAGACATTGTAATATCTGCAAAAATCACAAATCTGGTCTACCTTTGGGGCTTTTTGTCACAGACCACTGTTTTAATTATCAATAAACAATAAGATTTGTAGTTATTTTCAGTAAAGTTCACAGTTTTCAGAGATTAACAGAATCTATGTATTGAGATATAAACGCCACAAAACAACTGCATATAAATGTTCATAAATAAACTACAGAGCTCTTTTACAAGTAGCTGACATCAGCAGAAAAAACTTTTCAAAACACAGTAGAAGATGAGTAATTAATTATTTGGTATCTTTTTAATAAATACTCTTAACTGTCCATGAAGGCCCCCATGAGAAAGACATGGAGGTGTTGGTGTTTGTGCAGAGAAGGAACAGGGCTGGGAGGGGGCTGGAGCACAGGTCCTGTGAGCAGTGGCTGAGGGAACTGGGGGTGTTCAGACTGGAGAAGGCCCAGGAGAGGCCTGAGCACCCTCTCAGAAACCCTGGTATGCTATGGGTCAGTCTCCTCTCCCAAGGAACAACCAACAGGACAAGAGGAAATGGCCTCAAGCTGCTGGGGAGGTTTAGGATGGATATCAGGGAAAATTCCTCCATGGGAAGTGTCAAGCACTGAAGAGGCTGCCTGGGGAAGTGGCAGAGTCACCATCTCTGCAGGGATTTCAAAGATGTGCAGATGTGGCACTTGAGGCCATGGGTTAGTGGTGTGCTTGGCAGTGCTGAGGGGAGGGTTGGACTCGATGATCTTGGAGGTCTTTTCCAACCTAAATGATTCCATGATTCTGTTACTTACAGTACACTATTGTTTCAGTTTATCTGATTTTCAACTAATGTGCATTAATTGAGGACAAGGCCTGGAGCAAGTTACACATTAAATTGTGCTGTCATCATGTGTGACAGCTGTACAGACCTAAACACCCCCCACACACCAAGAACGAGGTTTTAAACTAAGCTCATACAGTGAACTCTCAGATTCTGACACCCGGTCAAGTTTTATCAGCAAAGTCTTCCATGTCAGCAAAGCTTTTTAAATGAAGCTATGGCTAAAGCAATTCCAGAATAATGTCCAGTAGAGACAGTTGAACTCACAGAAAATTAAAGTATTGGATTCTTACAGCTGGTCTTCCTACATTGTTTATAAATGAGCTTCTGTCCTCTCCAGCAGCTTCATTCTAAACAGGTTTAACAACCAGTGCTGAGCAGTTCCCTGCATTGCAGTTGAATCCTGTAAATCCCTTTTTTCCACTTTCTGGTCAGAGGGAGGTAAGAACACAATTTCCTCACTAATACAATGCCTCATGGAACAGCTGCTTAAGCATCATCTTAGATCTCAAAACTGAGGATCCTGGCATCAAGGCAAAGTAGACTAAAATGAGCATCTTGTTACTTTCTTATGAACACTTCTGACAGTACATCATCATCATCATCAGATTAGCAGTTTAATTACCTGGACCCAGGCAAAAGGGAGACAGAGAACTGATTCCTCCTCACCCAACTGAAAAAATCAGGCAGCATCACATTTTGCCACCATGGAATTCATGCCTTGCAAAGATGTTTCATCTTCTTAAGCAGCAGCGTGGTCAGTCAAGCAAGCAATGCCAGCACTACACTGAGCACCAGTTTTTGTGATGGCACAGGCTCCTTCCTCATGGCATGATCACTGAAACAAGAAACTCACCTGAACCATACACTGCACTCTCCTTAGAGGGGATGGGGAAAGGAAAACCTAACTTAATGAAGACTTGTTTTACAGTATTATGGAGGTGGTTTTTTGTTTTTTTGTTGTTTTTTTTTTAAATTAAAAAAAAAGTTTAAGCATAGGACAAATACTGCCACCACTAAGTTTATGTTCTGAAGGATTTCTGTAACTCAGTTTAGATGAGAAATTAATGCAGTGCATTAGAATTTCTTTGAGAAATTTTCTTGAAAGTTGTTTTTTGGATAAGTATAAAGGCATGAGGAAATTAAAAAATAAGCACCATTGTTTTCTTCAAAAATACTTCAAAGGTAACGTGTCTGAGCCAATGCAAATTTGACAGAAGAAAAAATACCCTCAAAATACAAATTCCAAATGCACTGTTACCAAGCTGAACACAGGCACTAACACCCAATTCTGGGAGCAGAGAGGTTTTGAAAGCTTAAAAGAACAGGAAAGGAAATCTTTCTGGAGATCAGATTTTTCACATTTGGAGGGTGTTTGTTTACAACCTGTATTATGCTTTTCCCAACATATTCTGGAAGTATGAGCAGACCAGAAGGTCAGGGCTACAGCCATTCTCTGTGGGACCAAAGATGGGTAAGGAAAGGAGATGGTTTAAAGAGATCAACTCTAACACTGCTCTACTACTGAGCAAGTCAATCCCAAAGAATCCTATTCATGTAGTCAGAATATTTAAGCAAAGGATTATTAATAATTAATAGAATATCTATTAATAATTATTACAATCCTGCATTTCTCTGACCAAAAGGCTTTGCTTTACAGGCAATTCAGGACAGGGACTTTGACATAGTCTTAGGCTACAACAATCCAGGGATTGAGGATAATCAGGCTGTCCTTGACGTATCATTTCCTTATAAAGATAGACAACACAGTTATATTAGAATTTATTGACATGTGTTAATGTATATTATGTAGCACTTAACAATGTTATGTGTGTAAAGAATCATCTGTAAAATACCTATGGAACTTGCTCTCCCTAAGGCACAGGGAAAAGAGGCTGGGAAGGGAAGAAAGCCCTTTAATATGAATAACCACAGATTGAGCTGGAAGAATAAATGAGGAGGAAGGAAAAAAAAACAAACAAAGATAATCAAACAACAACTCAGAAACAAACAAAACAAAAAATAAAATCCACTCCAAAATACAGTGACCAACCAAAAGGTAAGCCTTGGAAGTCAGAAACAATTTCCAGCCTGAGTCAGAACTTTCTAACAAAAGATCCATTATCCACATAAACAGAAAAAGAACAAGTACACCAAAAATCCACTACAGCACATCTGAAATGGAATTTGAAAGAGTACATTCGAAGGAAAAATAAGAAATTCAGAAAGTAAATGCCTAAGACACCATACCCACTAACAGCAGAAAATTTGAAGCCTCTCATCAGATCACACGTCCTAAAGAAGAGATTTTTTTCAACAGTACAAAATACACAGTGGTATCATTTGGTGTTGGAAGAAAAAGCACAGAACTAAATATAAGGAAAAAATAATTGTATGCCTGGCTTCTAAGCAAATTTTAAATGAAAGAGTGAATTAAAGACACCGAAGGCAATGGAAAATGAGTTGACACAAAAACATTGTAGCAGAGATTGTGCCAAACAGCTCTATTTAATAAAGTAATAGCTCCTAGGAGAAATAAATGGAGGAGGCCTAAACTATTTCAATTACATGTAGTGTTACAGAGGAAACTGATAAAGCAGAGACAATGAAGATTAAGAAAATTCAAATTTTTAAGATGTAACTACCATTCAATTTATTCTTAGAAAAGCTACAGAAGTTTCATTCTAATAAAGCCCTGGTAAGGCCTTATATGGAAAATGGTATTTGCACTGATAAAAACTTGTATGGAAAACTCAAATTTCATGTGGCTGTAGTAGATAACAGATGGGTAGAAGAGCTACTTAATCTCGAGGAAAACTGTGCCACAAACTCATGTGTCTCTAAGTTTTCCACAGTCAGCCCGGCTGGAGGCCAGTAGATATCAGAACCAGATTTTACAACTGCTGTTCAGCATGCAAGAAGATAACTAGCAATTTAATTAACATTAAAGTTTGACACAGTTATGACAGCATTATTTCCTGTAAGAAGAAGGGACTGGACTAAAAGAGCCAGAGTCTCTCCTTTTCAGTCTTCAAGTACATTCAAGCAGTGCACAGTGCAATGAGTTGCATCCTTTCCACAAACATTCCATTATTTTACTGATATTTACTGCTATTTAATACCAAGGTACCCAGATTCAGTAGGAAACAACTGGAATATGTTTTTTCATCAGACTTTACTTTCAAAAGCCTGTTAAGAAGCCTTCTTAGGATCAAGAATTTTTCTTTAAAGTTGAAAGGAACTGGAAGAAGTCAACTTACTTGTACTTTATTTCTAAAAATTTCAAAGAACGATTTAAAATCAGTTTTATGTCCTACCATGTTTTATATAGGGGTCTGTCTTATAACATCAAACGTATGTGAGAATCCATCTTCATTACAGAAACCATGCCTACATCTAATCTATAAATACCAAATATAGTTCAGAAGTTTTAGAGAAGCTGCCACTATGACCAGGTAAGTGCAGCATGTGCAAACATGAATAAAATAAGGACACAGAAAACTCCTGATACTGCAAACAGCAGAGTCCCAAGGTTAATAAGTTATGAGCAGGATTAGAGCTGAGCCTGTTCACGTCATGCACCAGGACTTTCTTACTGTTGGTATCAGGAGCAGTCAGTTCATCACACACAGTGCCAGCCTGGGCAGGTGTGACACAGACTGCAGGACATTCTGCTGCCACTCTGGAGCACACAGACACCAAATACTCACATGCACCACCAGGAACCCCATCACTCCCTGAGATCTCAGTCGAGTCACACGCTTTGGGATCATCAGCACGGATCTAAACCATGCCTGAATTCACATATTGTCTGACCACAGCTGAAATCTTCTCAAGATCTCCCAACCCCAATTATTCCACATGGTAAAAACGGGCTAAACTGTCTCTTGCTTAAAAGCAATCTGTATTTCATTGCATACTGGAAAACAGGACAAGAAAGATACTGAAAGAATACTTACACTTTTATATTTCTTGATCTTTATGGAACATTACTATCTTAAGCCTTCACACTGCTATGGACCAAGGGAGACAGGCACAAATCCAGTTTTTAACACTATCCAATATTTCAATGGAAAAGGCCAAATAAAAAGCTGATTGTGTTCTGAGTTGGGATAGCTTCCACTACTATTTTGATATGCAGGTCTTAATAAGGACTACTGCTCTTTGTGCTTTTCAAATCAAACTTTGCAGTGTCAGGAAATACAAGATTATGCAGCAACTAATGGCATGTCCTCATGGTCAATGATGAACAGCCAACTGCTGGAATATTATACAATGCATTAATTGAATTAGCCCGGTAACACCATTTATTCTTTTCATATTACTGTTTTGAGAATTTAGTCTAACGGTACCATTTGAAGCTCAGAAATCTTCCTAAAAACTTGGTACTATTTATTCTTCTGTATTTAATTCATTACTAGATAAGCTCACTCTGAACTCAGTTGCTTCTCCCAGTAACAAGAATGTCCACATAAAAACAAGTGTTCCTCTCCAGAAGCCAATATTTGAAACGACATGGAAACAAAACATCCCTACATGAAGCATTAGGATGAACATCCTAACATTTTTATAAGGTAACACAATAGTTTGTGTGAAAGATTATTGTCCTTTTATTAGACCACAGGTCTAAGCAGACTGCAGTAGCATTCCTACAGCAGCTTCTATAAAGTCACTTAACAGCTTTCCAGGTACTGGGAGTCCTTTCCCTCCTCCAATCCACACCACAGGGATAACACCTCAGAGCAATACCAGCACTGCTTTGTGCTACAGCTTTAAACACCTGAAAGAGCAGTTTATTTTTCCATGACAATAATGCAATGTGGACCAAACACGCAGCTAGAAGCCTTTTTAGAGATTAAATGCAATGAAAATACATTAAAGATCACTGATGTGCTTCAAATAAGAAGAAACCACAACACCTGAACTAAGAGACTAATAACTTGTCATCTTCATTAGAAGTAAAACATAAGGACTCATTACAGTCAATTCTAATGGCAAAATACTGTCAGCAGATACTTTGAGTATCTAACTGTCATTTTAGCAGTTTCTGCCACTAAAGTATATGCAACACTCACAAATACAAGAAAATTATTCAGTTTCCCTCGGTTTTCCTTCTGTTTTCCCTTGGAAAGCCATTAGGCAAAAGTTCTTGTTCAGAAACAGTCTGACTTTTCAAGTGGAAGGATAAGGACCCATCAACTAAAAATGGCAAACCAGGTTTTGAGTCTTAAGTACTGCCAAAGTGTGTAACTTTGCTAACCAATCCAACTGCATCTGAGAGAAGACAGAAACTGGGGAGGGCTTGGTTCTTGCTTTAAGTTATGGAATAGATTTAATGGATTACAAAAGAAAGACAGAAAAAGATTCTAATCCTAGCAGCAAGGTGTACTCTTTTTAAACACCTACAGAGCACATTGAGCCTGAAACGCAGCTCTTCATCCAAATGATCGAGGGATTAACAATGCTTTAAAGGAAAAAGGCTTTTTTCTGTACCTTCTGTTGAAATGCTTCAAATCATGCTGTGATAACATGGACAAGAATTCCCCACAGACTGATTTACTCATTTTGCTACTGCCTCGCTTGGGTACAAAAAGTGAACATTTGATCTAAGCCTGCAATTTTCCAATGCCTCTCAAAACTCCTGCTGTATCTCCACAAGAACATACCAAATTCTTCCCAGTTCACTTAGAACATGAAAACAGATGGAAATCTGCCTGTGGATCCATCACTGGTCAATGATGCAACTGCTCCCAGCTTCTCAGCACCAGCAGGAGGTTCTGATGCCCAAAGCTCTGACAGGAGAAAGAACTGTGAGAACGCTCCTCAATCTGCTGTTGGCAGAAGCACTCGAATGAGTTCGAACTTCACTCACCAGCTGCACACCAACAGCCTTTTCCAGATTCAGCTGCACTAAAGAAGTCACTGATCTCACTTCCAGTCACCATTTCCTCCATCTGCCAGTTAAACTGCTCCTCCAAGTCTCCCAAGAGATGCTTCCATTTGATAGAATAAGAGACCTACATCTTACACAGATAAAAGTTCGCAAAGTGCTCTCAGTAACAGCTCATTAAGCAGAGCAGACAGGGGAGCAGAGGGCAGGAACAAAAAGCCAAGGGTATGGCACCACCACGGCCTCTTTCACAGCAGCAGGTACTGCAAGGACTGCATCTATTTATGTCTTGCTTCACTTAACATAAATTAAAATGCTTTAGATGGATACCTACAGCAACCTATCACACCCCACTTGGCTGGGAACAATTCTTCCAATAACTGTGGTAGGTTAAGTGTTAACCAATTATACAGAACATTTTCTACAAAGATACAAAACTCAGGACTGGATTTTTGCTAAACCAAATCCAGAGATGGTATCTTCTATCTTTAAGGCTTTTAGAGGTTAGTTTTTGACTCAGAGATGCAAGTTACCCAAAATGATGCTTTCAAAAAGAATGAGCAACTCTGCTATGTTGTGTAGTCACAGCTTTAAAGGTATTTATGACATTTGTCCCGACAAGCTTCAGCCTTCAGACCTTTCCATACACAACTGGATAAAGTTTTTTCATACACGGCAGTACACACTTGCTAACAAAACAGAGAACGAGGCAGAAAAGTTAAGAGTGCTAAATAAAGGACAGAATTCTATTTTATACACAAATTGAAGTTACAGATGAAAGAATGATAAGGACTGATGTTGGGAAGGAGAGGAAAGAACAAAAATCCAGCAGCAAGTGAAAAAAGACAGGTGAACAACGTAGTAGATCATTATTTATGCAGAAACCAAAGGCTGCTCAGAGGTAATGCCCCATTTCCTTACAGAGACCCAAGATAAGGAGGAGAAAGAAACCCTGGAATAAGCATCCCACAGCCATCTCAAATCTACACTTTGCTTCAGCAGTCTGGATCCCAACATACAATAACCAAATATTCTTGGAAATGTAATTCTATAGATTGGAGAAAAGTGCATATCAAAAAATGACACGTTGACAGGATTCTCATAATACATACATTAAACTGCAGGAGACTAACTTATGCACAGGAGCAGAAGTGATGGCTGTTCTGTAATTAAGGCTGCTGCCCTTCATAAATCTGTTTCCAGACATTTTTTCCTCAAAAATACTCCTTCAATAAGCTATGAAATCAAAATAAGATTACAGGCAGGCCTGAAGTGCCATTTTCCCAACAATACCTAATCATAATCCATCTCCCAGAAACAGAGCTTTCCAACACCACTTTCCAAAATCTCCCTACATTGTGTTATACAGCACATTCGTCCACCACCTCAAGGAAAAGTCGAGGAGGACACACCGGGAACCACATAACCCCAGTTTTAATGGGCTCCCATAGATGCTACCCATCAGCCAGAGAGCATCAGCCAGAGTAAGCACCCCATTAAGGAATCCACAATGACCTCATTATTCAGGTCTTGCACTTCCAAACGACTCCACTTTCCATCACTAAAAGGCTCAATGTGGAATGCAGCGTTTAACAAAACCCCCTGGGTCATTCCTAGCTGGCCATTCCTACGTGGAACTGGAGGGACACGGGAAAATTGCCACCAAAAGCCCGAATGGGCTCAACACCTCTGCCTGCAGTCCTTGAGGCAGTGATGCCAGGATTACAGGATATTCTCCCACTCGTATCGAAAGCTCCTTAGCTGTCACACCCATGAATTACAGCACTTTGTATTTACCGGCTACTGCTTAACTCTCTTCCTATCTTTGAAATGAGAATTCGAGCACGGCTGAAAAATTTCACATGCTGACCACTTCCACTAATCAGGACATCCAAGGTGGTTCATATTTTTTACCCAGCTAGAAGTTAGAGCATAGAGCTGTCTAGCTCACCAAATCTGAACCATGCTGTCAATATATTTAAAAGATTTTTATAAAATGGACTGTCTGCCACATTATAGCAAATTCAAAGTTTACGTTGCTCCATTACCTGACAACTCACTCTTAGAAAACACCGTGCCAAAAGCCAGATTTTCCCCAAAGTGTCCAAAAAATGCAACTGTATCGGTTACTTTTAAAAGCCTGGAATGCAGCATCTTGAAACTTTAAACACATAAAGCTATTTAAAAAGATGTGGTTCTACATCTCTCAGTCAAATTAACTCTGGGGACAAGCAGATTTGTCAAAGTGGCCATACAAAGACATGAAGTGGAATTAACAGAGGCCACTGTAGCAAAGTGGCAGCACCTCTTACCTGAATAAACCCCAAACCCGTGGCATTTGTGTTGTACCCAGAGCTGAGCCCAGAGCACTTAAACCATTCCGCTCGTTTGAAGCGTTTCATGGACAGACTTTAAGCAAGCAATACAAAATAAAGACTATGGTGTAAGACTAATATACTGAACTTGGAGAAGAAATGAAAGCCAAAACTTTACCTAAGGTAAAACAAGAAAAAAGGCAGAGGCAGAATTGTGTTTAAGATGAGAAAGAGCAAAGTAGTAGTACCAGTCTCCTCAACTTTTCATTTATTCCTCTAAACATACAAAGTTAAAATACAAACAGACAACAACTGCAGCAGATTTAGTGGTCGACCCTTCCCAAATCTTTAATAAATAGCTTCTGGAGCATTGCTAACAAACCTAACCCAGTACACTGCACATCCCTCAAAATTACTGATATTTAGTCAAATCTATTTTTACTTACGAGAAAAGCACTAGTTGATCTTGATAGCAACTTACAGTTTTCTAAAATAAAGAGTGGCCAAGCAGTGCAGTTACAAGTACTACATTATTGATCTTCCAAGATTTAAAGGACACAAGTCTTAACATTATTTTTGCCATTGGGACTTCGGTAAACTGAGGAGTACAAGCAATAACTTACTTAATTTCTACAAAACACTCAAACCCTTGACATCACAGTACTTACTGTAAAACAAAGACTTAACATCAGCTGCATGCCAAGCCAGTGGAAAACTGTCAAAGAAAATTTGTTTCCATTGCCATTTCTTTCTCCTGAAGAGCAAATTATTTGAACAAAATATTTTGAAAAATAACCAGACCTTCATTTCAGCTTTCACTTCAACAGTAAATAAATATTCCTAATCTAACATTCACAAGACATACTGCCCTATAAAATTGCTGCTTAACATTCAGCCAAAAAGCATGTCTCAAATACATTACTCCTTGTGGAAGACAAGACACGAGAAAGCAAGCCCATTAAAAATTGTAGGTTAAGGCCTCAAAAGCCAGTATCAAAAGCCGCAAGAGAAAAAACCCAACACATTCCCTATTCTGCTTTGGGCACACAAGATCTCTTCGGTCTCAGGTCATTGAGAAAGGGGCATCAAAATTTAAAATTCCGACTATTAGCAAAAGCACTCCAACATAACAAACACTTATGGCAGTTAGCACTATGTGGCAATGCACCTTAAGCAGTGTGCACCACTCTTTTTGGTTTTTTTTCCATCAGCCTCCTAATCCAGCTTTCTATGGACATCACACAAATCCACCAACATGTAGGATGTGTGCAAATCTCTTCACGTGAATAATCTGAGTAATTCTTAGACCCCATGTAAGAAACAGCTATTCCTCACTTCTTTTTCTACCTCGTTCCATCTTCCTCATAAAGTGAAACCCTTCTTCGGTGCTGAAAACTCATTTAAAAACGTTTTTTAAAGAGATGGTAAAAACCAGGCTGTGACGTACTTTGCTCACGAGTCTACTTACACTTTATACTGTAATATGGCAGATATACCCACATGCAAAATTATCCAACGTGCGGCAGAAATTTTTAAGAAAATGAAAACATAATAGATGAACAGCCTTGTGCCCCACTCCGGCCAGCCCTGGCTATATTAGGGAAGGGCAAGGGCCGGGCTCGCCCCGCCGGACCGCGACCCCCGGCTGCACCCACCAGCCCCG
>VXBR01004866.1:7727-20757 GCA_013400215.1 Cisticola juncidis | reverse complement strand
TCCCTCCATCCCAGGATTATTTGCATTCCCTCCATCCCAGAGGAATTCCCTCCATCCCAGAGGATTCCCAGAATCCCCTCCATCCCAGGATTCACGGAATCCCCTCCATCCCAGGATTCCCGGAATCCCCTCCATCCCAGGATTCCCGGAATCCCCTCCATCCCAGAGGAATTCCCTCCATCCCAGGATTTCTGGAATTCCCTCCATCCCAGGATTATTTGCATTCCCTCCATCCCAGGATTCCCGGAATCCCCTCCATCCCAGGATTCCCGGAATTCCCTCCCTCCCAGCCTTACCGTGCTCCAGGCCCCGGGGCTGCCCAGGGCCCGGTACCTCAGCCTGCAGTGCTGAGCTCCGGCTCGGTCCTGCCAGGAGAGGCTGCAGCCGCTGCCAGAATTGTCAAATTCCAGGAAAAATTCCGGGGGATGCGGCTTCACTGGCACCAAACAGAAACAAAGAGGGCTCAGGGAGGCAGCACAGCCCAGAAAACTCCCGGGATCCCGGGGAAAAGGAAATCCCAGGGCAAGGAAAATCCCAATTTAGCTTAAGCAATTTTCAGTTTAAGCTCAATAACCAAAAAAACCCAAAAAAAACCAAAAAAACAAAAAAACCAAAAAAACCCCCAAAACAAAANACTAGGTTAATTTTTAAATTAAATAAATTAAATAAAAGTAAAATGTACACGTAATAGAATTTTAAATTAATAGGATATAGATCTGATATCATCTAAACTTTATGAAACTTAAATTTAACCTAAACTTAACAGGGCCCAAACTTAGTAGAACTTAACATAATTTAAACTGAATATTTAATATTCAGAATATGAAATAGATATATATTATATAAATATATATTTATAATATATAAATAAGTTATATAAATATAAATATAAAATAAAAATATTTAAACTGAAACTTGCTTAAACTGAACAGTGCCAGGGCAGGAACATCCTGGAGCAGGAATATCTCAGGCTTAGGTAGAAAATAGGATTATTGGTTTAGGCTGGATGGGTGATTTTCCCAAGAGGTTTAAGGTTTAATATTTAATATTTTTCCAAGAGGTCCTGAGTATTTCCAGGTCTTCCCAAACCCCAGGGCTGACTGAGGGGTGGGCAGTGCTTACCTATGTCTGCCAGGGTGAAGGTGAGAGGCTGGGACGAGGAATTCCCTAATTTATTGGAGGCAAAGACCACCAGGGTGTAATTGGAATGAAAATCCAGCTCGCTCAGAGCCACAGAGCCCAGAACCCGACCCGGGAATTCCTCTGGAAAGGAAAAGGCACCAGACCCGTTGGAGAGCCTGGAGCAGAGGAAAGGGATGGGTGGAATTCTTGGAGCAGGAAGGGGAGCCCTGGGGTGTGGGATGAACCTTGGGGATGTGAGGAATAAAATCTGGAAATGTGGGAACAGGATAAATCCTGGGGATATGGGGACAGGTAAACCCTGGGGGTGTGGGGATAAACCCTGGGGGTGTGGGGACGGGATAAATCTTTGGAATGTGGGGAGAGGATGAACCCTGGGGGTGTGGGGATAAATCTTGGGGGTGTGGGACAGGATAAATTCTGGGAATGTGGGGACAGAGTAAATCCTGGGGGTGTGGGACAGGTTAAATTTTAGGGATGTGGGGACAGGATAAACTTTAGGGGTGTGGGACAGGATAAATCCCGGGGATATGGGGACAGGTAAATCCTGGGGGTGTGGGGATAAATCCTTGGGATGTGGGGAAAGGCTAAATTTTGGGGATGGGGATACAGGTAAATCCTGGGAATGTGGGTAAATCCTGGGGATGTGGAGACAGGATGAATTTTGGGGATGTGGGGACAGGGTAAATCCTGAAGGTGTAGGGACAGGATAAATTTTAGGAGTGTGGGGACAGGTAAATCCTGGGAATATGAGGGACAGGTAAATCCTTGGGATGTGGGGACAGCGTAAATTTTGGGGATGGAGGTACAGGTAAATCCTGGGAATGTGGGCACAGGATAAATCCTGGGAGTGTGGGGACAGGTAAATCCTGGGAATCTAGGGATAACTCCTGGGAATGTGGGGATAAACCCTGGGGATGTGGGACAGGACAAATCCTGAGGGTGTGGGGATAAATCCTGGGGACAGGATAAATCCTGGGGGTGTGGAGATGAACCCTGGGGGTCTGGGGACCAGTAAATCCTGGGGGTGTGGGGACAGGATAAATTCTAGGAATGTGGGGACAGGATAAACCCTGGGAATGTGGGGATAAATCCTGGGGGTGTGGGGACAGGGTAAATCCTGGGGATGTGGGTAAATCCTGGGGCAGTGGGGACAGAGTTCCCTTTCCAAAGGGATGGGTGGGCACAGCCTCGTATCTGAACCCTGAGGGAGCTGCAGGGCACGATCAGAAAGCTGCCCCAGGGGATAATTAGGCATTAATTGTATTTCCAGCCCCAGCACTCACTCTATTCCATAGGAGGTGGGGAGGTAGGTGAGCCCTCCCTTGTCCCAGGTGCAGGTGGGACGTCCCCGTGTCCCATCCTGGATGCAGGACACGTTCCTGGGCTGGTCTGGAGGATCTGAAACAGAAAATCCTGTCAGTCCTGAAATCACAGCCTCTAAGGATCCTCCAGTCCAACATCTCCAGGTCTGCCCAGAGCTCATCCAGCCTGGCCCTCAGTTTATTCCTAAGATGTTGGCAGGATGTGGGAAATGGATTTGTAGGGTTGCAAAATACAAAATAAAACAATGTAAGTATTACAAGTCACACCATCACTGTTAAAAGCCAAACTATTTCTTAATTACAGTACATTATAAACATTTTTTAACCTGTCAGCTTTTAGCACACAATATTATAAATACCTTAAAAAAATTATCTAAAATTAAAACCCTAATCCTAACCTGGTGGGTCCTACCACAGTGGATATTTCATAGTTCTGTTTCTCCAAAGTATCAAGTCCTATTTGCAAGGCCATCCTTTGAAATTATCTCCAGTTCCATTTCTCTCTCAGCAATGTCTGTCCTATCCCAAGGCCTTTCTAAGTCGGTATTTTTTATCCCAAATTTTGCACACAGATGCACAGGACAGTGTGAGCCTTCTTTGGGAATCCTCTGTAAATCCATTTCCCAAGTTAGGAGACATTTGGGGGATGCTGGGTGGGGAGGAGGTTGTTTGCTCTGAGCAGGCAGATTCATTGAGCCTCTCTCCCTTTCAGGAATAACAGAGCTGCATGATTCCAGCCAGGAATATTTCCAATATTTCCAATATTTATTCCAATATTTCCAATATTTATTTATTTCCAGTAGAGAAATATTTATTTATTTCCTCACAGAGAGCACCAGTGCTGGACAAAGCCATTCCCTGCCAGTGTGTGAGAGGTTCCCTCCTGCACAGGGAGCTGTGAGTAATGAATGATGAATGATGAATTATGATGAATGAATGATGATGAATGATGAATTATGATCATAATGAATGATGATTTTCCTTACTCCCACAATGGATGTCCACTCCACAAATGACTCTGGTCCTGTCTCCACAGACAGTTCTGCAGGTGAAGGTGTTCTTGCCATAGGTGGTGACCAGGATGGTTTTGTTCACTGAGCCTCCCTGTGAATCAGCATTTTAAAGGGTTAAGGTTTTAGCCAAGGGTTAAGATTTTAGCCAAGGGTTGGAAGCAATTTATATTTATTAGGATGCAAGTTAGAAAAACAGAAGATAATGATTATTTGATGCTTGTAGCTGAACCATGTGTTGCTTGCTATTATGTGCTCATTTTAATTGTGTTTATAGGAGGAAATGAAATATTTGGACCTTCATAATTACAAACTGAAACCAATGGAAGCAGCACCTGGACCAGATGCTGATTGATCACAAATAGAAGGATTGGATGGTGCCAAAAGGTCAGGAAAGCAGGAGGGCAGAGAGGTCACTGTGAGGAAGACTTTCCTGACTTCATCCTTCGAGGTCACTGACCCAATTCAAGACCATTGTCCCAAATAGAGGGAAGAATTGAGCAGGCCTGAAAGATTTTAATTTAAAATTTAATTTACCTCATTTTGGTACCAAATGGGGAGTGAGAGGTGCTGGGGCAGTGCACACACACAGTGTGCAGGACTTTGGGGATGAACAGAGGGTTCAGAACAGATCCTGGTGATTTCCTGGCGCGGCTCCCGGAGGTGACTCCTCAATAAACCACAAAGAGAGGTTTTCTCCATGATCTGGTGGGGTTTTGGGGCTCACCTTGGTCCTGGCCTGCTCAGAGTGGTTGAGGAAGAGGGCAGCCCAGCACCAGGGTGGGGTGGGTGGCAGCTGGCAATGCAGGGTGACGTTGGTGCCACGCGGGATGGCGCGGGCGCTGCTGGCAGTGACGCTGCCCTGGGCACAGACCCCTGCAGCCCTGAGGGCTCCCACTGCCCCTCTCCTGCACGGCCCTGCAAGGGAAAGGCACAGCAAACACGGGCAGGAGCCCAGCTCTGCTCTGAGCTCCAGCAAGGCTCTCCCCAGAAAGCTGAAGGAGAAATTCGGGGTTCTGCACAGGAACCGCTGGGATTGGCAGCCACGGGATCGCTCCCAGTCCCCAAAAACTGAGACAACCCCAGGTAAAAAATGCCAGAACCCTCCTTTGGTCAGGGATTATAAAAGTGTCTGCACCAGTAGAGCTGTGCAGGAGGCACAGGAAGGACCTGGAGCTGCTGCAGGGCTGGGAAAGCTGGGGGGGCTCCCCTGGAGAGGAGAAGGCTCCAGGGAGAGCTCAGAGCCCCTGGCAGGGCCTGGAGGGCTCCAGGAGAGCTGGAGAGGGGCTGGGGACAGGGGATGGAGGGACAGGACACAGGGAATGGCTTCAAGCTGAAAAAGTGGAGCTTTGGGTGGGATATTGGGATGGAATTCGTGGCTGGCAGGGTGGGCAGGCCCTGGAATAGAATTCCCGGAGCAGCTGTGGCTGCCCCTGGATCCCTGGCAGTGCCAAGGCCAGGCTGGAGCAGCCTGGGACAGTGGGGGGTGTCCCTGCCACGGCAGGGGTGGCCCTGGGTGGCTCTGAGGCGGCACTGGGTGGCTCTGAGGTCCCTCCCAACCCAGCTCATTCTGGGATTCTGTGGATGGGATTTTCTCCTCCTCACGAGCTCTGCCTGTCCCGCTGCTTTTCCTCACAGGACCAGCAGCTCTACCTTGAACTAAACCCCAAATAAACTCCCAGCATCGCTCATTAACTCCAGAAAGGAAAATGTTCACTGGCACTTGGAGTGGGAGATGGAAAAACCCACCCCAATTAGGCTGAGTGCTCCAATTGAGAGTTAATTGCTCTGCAGGAGGAAACCCCCCTTACCTGCCGTGAGCTGCAGCACCAACCAAATTGCTGAGGGCACGATCCATGAAAATGGCATTTTGGTGCCTAGAGAGAAAGGAATTCCTGTCACCAGCTCCCAAAAAGTGGGGATGTTACCTCCAGACCTTCACGTTTTTCTGCTTTACCACTTCGGAAAATCCCGAATCCTCATTTTGTGAGACTTTCTTGCTGAACATTCCCTGGTTTTACCGAAATCCCGAGGCTGTGGGGCTCAGCCCTGCACTGCTCACCCCGAACCCTTCACGTGGTGCCTCTGGAGGTGATCGTGGGTGCCAGGATGAGCAATCTCAGCACCCTTCGGGGCTCTTCAGGGAAATGCTCTGCCTTCCACTAAACCGAGATCGCCCGGGGCTGTGCAAACACCCTGCGAGCAGCTGGTCTGAGGCAAAGCGCCCAAAAATACCCGGGCCAGGCAAAACCAGCCCCACTTCAGAGCATCCGGTCAGGGCACAGCCCGGGAAGGGCTGAAAATGTAAATTGTGATGGAGAAAAGGGTGAGAAACTGCTGAGGAGCCTCCAGCTCCGAGCTGAGAATTTGCGGGAATTCGTGGGAAACGCTCCCGATTGCAGATCCCTGAGGGAAATCAGCAGCAGCACCTCGGGGCAAAGAAAATCCCAGGGAAAAGAAAATCTCGGTGCAAAGAAAATCCTAGGGCAAGGAAAATCCTGGGGAAAAGAAAATCCTGGGGGAAAGAAAATCCTGGGGCAAGGAAAACCCCAGGAAAAGAAAATCCTGGTGCAAGGAAAATCCCAGGGAAAAGAAAACCCCGGGACAAAGAAAATCACAGGGCAAAGAAAATCCTGGGGCAACGAAAATCCCAAGGCAGCATCCCAGAGCAGGAATATCCCAGGGCAGCAGCATCCCGGAGCAAGAGCATCCCGGGACAAAAAAAATCCCGGGACAAACAAAATCCCAGGCAACGAAAATCCCAGGGCAGCATCCCAGTGCAGGAACATCTTAGCAATGAAGGGACACAAAGTTTGCAGCCTCCAGGAATCCCACATTTTGCCTTTGAGCTGCTTTTCCTCCCTCCCAAAACCAGGACCAACATTTGAGCTCCTTTCCAGAGCCTGGAAATTATTTCCTGCCAATAATTATCATTAATTTGCTGGAGGGTGAGGGGAGCTGGGGGAGCCCATACCCCCCAAAATTCCGAATATCAAAAGCTCCTTTTTTACCTCTTGTTTCCCCTCTGTCCTCATCGGTTCCCGGGGCACTTCTCCTTCTCCAGAGCCCGTCCCAGCTCAGCTCCAGCTCCGCGAGGCCGCGCCGGGGTTGGGGTGAGTTTAACCCGGGACACCCCGGGCGGTTCTGGGGAATCCCGCCCCGTCCCGCCCGCCCGGGGCTGCTCCATGCGCACCGCCCCTGCCCGGGGTGTCCCGGGAATGTCCCGGGAATGTCCCGGGAATGTTCACTCCGCCATCCCCGCGGTGTCCCGGGAATGTTCACTCCGCCATCCCCGCGTGTGTCCAGGGAATGTTCACTCCTGCATCCCCGCGGTGTCCCGGGAATGTTCACTCCGGCATCCCCGCGGTGTCCCGGGAATGTTCACTCCTCCATCCCCGCGGTGTCCCGGGAATGTTCACTCCTGCATCCCCGCGTTTTTCCGGGAATGTTCACTCCTGCATCCCCCGGACCGGCTGCAGGAGATGCTGCGGACGCCCCGGCGATCAGATCAGAGCTTTGTGCTGCAGCCACGGGCAGGAGGAAATGGCCAGCGCATCACCCTCCACAGAACAATGGGGCTTCCTTTTCACTCCGATTTTTTTGTTTCCTCTTTCTTCTCCTTTTAAAAATGTTTTTGGTGGTTTTTATCTGATTTTTTTTCCTTTATATATTTGTTTTCCGCTTTTGTTTTTTTCTTTTCCCCCTTTCTCTTTTCTTCTTTGTATTTTTTCTTTGCCTTTGACTTGTTTTACTTTTCCTTTTCCTTCTTTGTTTTTCTAGTATCTCTCCTCTCCTCATCCTCTCTTCATCCTCTCCTCATCCTCTCCTCATCCTCTCCTCATCCTCTCCTCATCCTCTCCTCATCCTCTCCTCTCCCCTCATGAAAATTCATGAAAATGAATTAATTTTCCCTGTGCTGTGTTCAGCTCCTCAATCCCAGCCCTGCTCCTCAATCCCAGCATTGCTCCCATGCCCTTCCCAGTGCCATTCTGTGGGATTTGCCCTGGGAAGGTGACATTTGGGAGCTGGCACTGATGGGGACCCTGGTGAGACCCAAACCACGGCCTCACCTCTCACACCCTCTGCTCTGCAGGGCCAGGCTGCCTTCAGCCTCTGCAGGGCTCCTCATCCTCCTCCCCAAACCCCACACAGGCCCAGGGATGGCAGAGGCTCCCCCAAATCCCAGCATTTGTAGGGATTATTCCCACTTTTGTTGTGAGGCTGTCCCCGCTGCTGCTGGCTCTGCCCTGCCACGTTTTCAGGAGGGTTTTGCTGACCCAGGCACTTCTTTGCAGCTTTGCACGAGCCTTGGTCACAATCTGGGCTTTGATCTCTGCTCTGTGAGCTCAGAAATCCCCCAAGGTCTCGGGGTGTTACTGAGCTCTGTGACACCTCCGAGCCTGAAATCCAGTCTGAGCCTCTGCAGAGCCCCTATCAGCCACCCAATCTCTCCCACAATTTACTGAGACCCAGCCCTGCAGGCTCCCAGCTCGGGGTGGGCTGGAAAGTTTTACCCAGAGTAAAACCCAACAGGGTGAGGTTACTCAGAGGAGGCTCCTGCTGCTCCTCCCAAAGGCTTTCAGGTGACTTTGACCTTCACTCCTGAGGCTTTGCCAGCTGCAGAAACCCAGATTCTGCAGATAAGAACAAGTGAAGGTCACGCCATCAGTTGGTGACTAAGCTGAGCCTAAACCCAGCTCTGCTCTGCCAACCTCAAACCAGAATGAGTTTCACGCCCTCCTGCATGAAGGGTTCAAAACTGCAGCTCAGGTGCACATTTAATGCATCATTTATTGTGTGCTACATCTATTTATTGTTTCTTTATTCTCATTTTGGTTTAAATGATTTCCAAGGTGGCTTTTTGGGTGAACAAGCCCCACAGGGGGGTCTCTGGCTGAGCTCTGGGGTGGTGGGAGCTGCTCCATCCTGCTCTGGTGGGATGGAGGTTGGAGCAGGAGCTGGAGCCTCTCTGTTCTCCAGCCCCCCTGGAGCTCTGAACTCTCTGAACCCAGTTCCTTGTTTCTTTTAACTTGTCCCCTCCTTCTCTTTATATAAAAATGCCTTTTTTAGGGAGGTTTTGTTGGAACCTTGGTGGTGAGGAGAGGGGACCGTGGTGCATCTCTGTGCACTGTGAAAATCATGGAATTTATTCCTGAGCTGGTAAACCACAAGTTTGAATCTCTGGCACTGGATCCAACTGCCAATGGTAAAACCAAGCTTAAAACAGGGGATTTTAAAAAATGGTATCAAAAATGAGGGAGTTTGTAATATTTGAGGGAAGGAGGGAACCCTGAGATGTGGGAATGAAGTGCTCCAAACCTTTGGGAATGAAATGGTCCAAATTTGGGAATGAAGTACTCCAAACCTTTGGGAATGAAATGGTCCAAATTTGGGAATGAAGTACTCCAAACATTTGGGAATGAAGTACTCCAAACCTTTGGGAATGAAGTGCTCCAAACATTTGGGAATGAAGTGCTCCAAACATTTGGGAATGAAGTGCTCCAAACAAATATTTGGGGATGAAGTGCTCCAAACCTTTGGGAATGAAGTGCTCCAAACAAATATTTGGGGATGAAGTGCTCCAAACCTTTGGGAATGAAGTGCTCCAAACAAATATTTGGGGATGAAGTGCTCCAAACCTTTGGGAATGAAGTGCTCCAAACAAATATTTGGGGATGAAGTGCTCCAAACCTTTGGGAATGAAGTGCTCCAAACAAATATTTGGGGATGAAGTGCTCCAAACCTTTGGGAATGAAGTGCTCCAAACAAATATTTGGGGATGAAGTGCTCCAAACCTTTGGGAATGAAGTGCTCCAAACAAATATTTGGGGATGAAGTGCTCCAAACCTTTGGGAATGAAGTGCTCCAAACAAATATTTGGGGATGAAGTGCTCCAAACCTTTGGGAATGAAGTGCTCCAAACAAATATTTGGGGATGAAGTGCTCCAAACCTTTGGGAATGAAGTGCTCCAAACAAATATTTGGGGATGAAGTGCTCCAAACCTTTGGGAATGAAGTGCTCCAAACAAATATTTGGGGATGAAGTGCTCCAAACCTTTGGGAATGAAGTGCTCCAAACAAATATTTGGGGATGAAGTGCTCCAAACCTTTGGGAATGAAGTGCTCCAAACAAATATTTGGGGATGAAGTGCTCCAAACCTTTGGGAATGAAGTGCTCCAAACAAATATTTGGGGATGAATTGCTCCAAACCTTTGGGAATGAAGTGTTCCAAACCTTTGGGAATGAAACGCTCCAAACCTTTGGGAATGAAATGCTCCAAACAAACACTTGGGGATAAAGTGCTCCAAACCTTTGGGAATTAAACACTCCAAGCCTTTGACAAGAGGACGATGTCGAGCAGTAATTGAGGATATTCCGCTCTGCAGGAATCTCCTGTTTGGCATTCCAGGAATCCAAATTCCAGCTTGATGGCTGTTCTGCTCCTGCCACTGTGAGGTGAGGTTAAACTGGGATTTGCTGAGTATTCCCAGCAGCCACAGGAGCCCACAGTGGGATAAGAGGGCAGAATTCCAACCCGGAGTCCTGCGCTGGTTCCTCCATGTGCAATCCCTGCCCTGGTCACTGCTCCAGGGTTCCATCCACAATTCCAGCCCCTCTCAGAGCAGCCCCCCTGTGCTCTCTGGGAAGCAGGGGATGTCATCCACGGGGTGTGGTGTCCTGCTGTCCCTGCTGGTGGCCCTCAGGCAGGACAGCAGCTCCTCGGGGACCAGCATCTGCTCCGGGGCCTCGCTGGGTGGCCTCTGCTGCCAGGGGTTCCCTGGGAAGCATCCCTGGGAATGCTCTGGGAATGCCAGGCTGCTGTTGAGGACCAGGTTGATCTTCTCCAGCAGACACACCTGGGGTGCCCCTCCCTGCTCCTCCCACAGCTGGGGCACGGGGCTGGTGTAGTCCTGGGAGAAAATTCCCATCCCTGGGAATTCCGGGGTCGCTGCGGGCGGCTGTGCTGGGTAAATCCCAGCAGCAACGTATCCCAGGGCGTTCCCATGGGAGAGCTGGGGTTTGTAGGCTCCCAGCTGCTCTGGGGCTGGGGTTCTGGGGGCCACCACGGTCCTTGGGGGCTCCTTGTGCTCGGCCACCTCTGTCCTGGCCATGGTGTCCCTCTGGTGTCGCTCCTGTGCCGGGACCTCCTCGATTTCCGTGACCGCGGGATCACCGGAGGCCAGGAACGGCTCCTGGAGGCTCTCACTGGGGAAATCACCCCTGTCCTGTGGAGAAATAGTGAGTGTGTGTGATAAATGCCAATAACTCGCTTTTTGAAATTGATGAAAATTTAATAAGGAATAAAATTGGTTACAAAAATTTAATGCAAATAAAAGTTCAAAAAGTTTTCAGAGACAGGACAAATAATGAGACATTAAGAGCAAGAGAAAAAAAAAAGGCAGTCCCAGACAAAGGCTGGGAAGGAGAAGGGCCCTTTTTGGGAGGAATGTTCCCCTTTTAAGGACCAAAATTTCACTATTATGCAATTTTTATCTAAGACAGACCCGTTTGCCCAGGTTCTTTGGTGTCCAGAAGTCTGGCTTGACCAGGTGGCTCCTGTGGATTCAGGGAGATTTGCATCTTTCTCTCTGAAAATTCTAAGGGGGTTTTCTTCTTCTTGTTGTAACTGTTATCTCCGTTGGGAAACACCTCCGGGCCTTTTTCTCTTTCTCTTGAGCTAAAGAAAATATCTTACACACAATTCTTTTATTACTAAAACTTCATGTTAAAAACTACATTTACTATATTATTCAAATGTTAATACAGCATCACTTTTTTTACCTAGCATATTGAATATAGTGAATATCTGCGTAGAGCCACACACACAATATGTCTTTTTCACAGTGTGGAAAAAAAACTGGCAAATTTTGTTAATGGGAGAGCAAATTTTGTGTCATTAGGGCTGGGAGCAGGGGATGGAGTGGGATGAGCTCCAAGGACCCTCCCAGCCCGGGGCAGCTGTGGCCAGGGAATGCAGAGTTTGGAATGAAGGTTTAAAAACCTCAGCTCATCCAGGCTCCCACACCTTGCAAACCCCTGGGAAATGATTCCTGAGCAGTTCCCAGAACCTCAGAGCCTGAACATGTCCCCACAGTGCTGGTGACAAGGCTGGTGACAGGGAATGGTACCAGGGAATGGCCTCAGGCAGTGCCAGGGGAGGGTGAGGTTGGATTTTAGGGAAAATTTCTTTGTGGAAAGGGCTGTCCAGCCCTGGCACGGGGGTGGAGTCCCCATCCCTGCAGGGATCTAAAATCCCTGTGGAGGTGGCACTTGGGGACAGGAGGCAGTGCAGGGAATGGTTGGACTCAAAGGGATTTTTCAGCCTGAGGAATTCCGTGGTTAAAGCCAAGCTTTGATCTGAGGGGAAGTGTGAAAAAGTCACATTGTGTGGCTCTACACAGATATTTATATATATAATGCTAGGTAGAAAAGTTATACTGTATTAACATTTGAATAATATAGTGAATGTAGTTTTGTAATTAATAATAAGTTTTAGTAAAATAGAAGCTGTGTATGTGTGTGATATTCTTTTTAGCTCTAGAGAGAGAGATTCCTCAGCACTGAGATAATAATTAAAAGAACTTCCAAATCCAGTATAGAAGAATTTATGGCTTTTTTATCAACAGAACCAAACTTTCTCAAGGATGTAGATTCTAAGGTGCTTTTTTTAATTAACAGAAAGCTTTTGTGACAAGAAGGAGCTGGAAATTATTTAAATAAAAATGCTTATTCATAAAGGAGAGGCTCAAAATAAGGGAGACCTTGGTTTTTCCTGGGCCCTTCTCCCTCTCACCTTTGTCTAGAAGGGGGGAGAGTCTTGGTAGCCCGGGCTACCTCTCTTTGTTTTATTGTCTCATGATTTGTCCTGTCTCTGAAAACTTTTTTTGAACCTTTATTATTATTATATTTGTATTACTATTTTTTTTTGTAACCAATTTTTATTTTTTATTGAATTTTCATCAATTTCTAAAATTGATTGGTATTTATCACAGGAAGCAAAGCCAGGAGATGACTCTGCCCTCACCTGGAGTGACTTCACCACCGAGCTGTTCTCCATGTGGGGAAAATCTTCACAGAGCCACTTTGGCAAGAGGGACACCAGGGTGGCCTTAATCCTTCACCAAGATGGAAAAAACAAATCCCAAAAGTTAATCCAAATTATCCTTCAGATATTCCTACCCACACAGTTCCATCCTGCATGAGGAAGGACACGTGAAGAACACCCAGCCCTTGAGCAGGCCTTGGAAACTCTGGGTTCCCCAATCTTTAATTTCACCAATTTTGTGTTTATTTGACTTTTTTTGGTGGCCTCTGCCTCACTGTGGAGCACCAAAAAATCCTTTCATCCCACAGCCTGATAAATGTGTGATATTGCCCTCAGGTTGGGGTGAAAAGGGCTCTGTAGTTGATTTTAAAATATCTCAGAAGATATTTTATATTTCTTCTATATATTAAGAAGAGAAGAGAAGAGAAGAGAAGAGAAGAGAAGAGAAGAGAAGAGAAGAGAAGAGAAGAGAAGAGAAGAGAAGAGAAGAGAAGAGAAGAGAAGAGAA
>VXBR01004864.1:496285-507274 GCA_013400215.1 Cisticola juncidis | reverse complement strand
AGGGAAGGGAAGGGAAGGTCTTATCCTCTATAGAAAGGTGGGGTTTTCAGGTCATGACATGGAGTCTAAGTAGTAGCAGTTTCACAACTGACCTGGGAGGAGGTGCAAAGGAAATTTGGGACTTTGAGGTCCTTTATCTCTGACCCTAAACTCAAGAGGGGCAGGCAGTGAAAATATAAACATTTAGGTTGCTGTGTGTCATTTTCCAGGTAAAGTGCAGTGCTGGTTTTGTCTTTACTGATTTGGTTGGAAGGGTTAGTGGTCTCCCCTGACACACACTGTTGGGGCAGTGGGGCGGGCAAGCTGACAGCCATGCCATCCAGATTAGATTATATTGCTGTTAATAATGTGGGGAAAACATCAGGAGCTATGGTAGGGATAATATCTGCCCCTTTGGGAGGGTGTGTACCAGCCACTTATTACTCATGTTCC
The DNA here is from genome assembly GCA_013400215.1 of Cisticola juncidis. Lineage (NCBI taxonomy): Eukaryota > Metazoa > Chordata > Aves > Passeriformes > Cisticolidae > Cisticola > Cisticola juncidis. The sequence continues at coordinate 506,842 of VXBR01004864.1, read as the reverse complement.
CAGTTCTGGTTAGCTTTCTGCACAACTGGAATCCAAGACTAATTGAGAAGGACATCTTTCTTCACATTTATCTCTGGTTACCTTTCCTCCAAAGTAGACCTTGTTCCTGTGATTCATGCCTCTCTGACGTGCAGACTCATCGCTGCCGCATTGATCCCCACCAAAGCTCCCTCTCAGGCATAGCTGGACATGCTTCCAGCTGGGCTGCCTTGCTCTGAGCACACCGTGCTGGCATTGGCTTTGATTTGTTAAGCTTCATGTTGTCCTGTAGCAGGCCTACCTGCAAGGATGGCTCTTACCCTCTGCCAAGCGTCTTCACAACATCAGCAGCATTCCTCTGCCTCCAGCAGGGCCCTGGGAGGAAGGCATCTCAGTAAGTCCTTGAGCTTCTTCCTGCCTGAGGGCATCATGTTTACTGCTAACAGCCCCAGTAGCAGAATTCATCTCTTTTTCATGCTTGGGAAGAGGCAAGGAGTTCTTGCCCTTCTCTTCAGAATAGGCGCATTTTGGTTTTTTTACTATTCAGAGTCTTGAGAAGCGACAGCCTCATTTTGTTACCACAAGTCTCAACAGATTTTTCAAAAGATAGCAGACCAAATACAGGACCAGTTTTTGAAGCTTTTATTCAGCTGTTCTTGCTGAAGGCAGCTTTCTCTCTGATGTCTACTATACTCAGGCAGTAAAAAGCAATGAAGAGGCAACTGGATAAGGACTGCAGAGTATAACCCACTGACCTGCAACCAGGCCAGAGGAGCAGAACACACAAATCAATCCCCAAGTTTGATACCTGGGCTTATACTAATGGAACTCTATGTGTAAGTGTACAATGCATCTGTGACTCTGAAGCCAACACATTTTCTCCCTGCTCCATACAAATTGCCACATTTAGACCATAAAGATATGTTGCTCTTTGTGTGGTATATAAAGAATATCAATATGAAAAGAATTTACGTGTGACCCAAGTTTTTTTAAAAACTCCACGTTCTCTGGACATTGCTTCTATACTTTCTGAACAGATATAGAGAGTGATGTAATTGCACCAAAGATCAGCTCAGGTAGATTGCTGGCTGTCTGTAACCTCCTCAGGTAGGCTGGGCTCTGGATAAAGGAACTTCTAATGGTTTAATATAGTCTGTGATATTAGACTGCTCATATATTAATGCTCAGCACATCCTCTTACACAACCCAATGTGGTAGAACAAATTAATCACACTTTGGCCTGCTAAATGGGATTTGGAGGGCATAACTATAAATTAAACTTTCCTCAACTCCACCTCAGAATGTTTCGTCCTCCATATTGCTCATGAGTCATACCTTCTCCAAGATCTGCAGAGCTGAGTAAACCCTGTTAATTTATTTTGTCCTCCCGCACACAAATGTTGAAGGTCTGCCTTGACAGTTGAAAGTTTTCTTTTTGCTTTTGATTGTTTGTGCTTCTTTTCCCTGTATGGAGATGGCAGGTAGAAGCTCGCAGCTTTGTGGTTGGAACAGAAGACAGTAAAGATTTTGCCTCACTGTTGCCTTAGCCCAGTTTCCTATATAAACAAGATTTTCTCTGGTAGGCTCCAGTGTGTCTGAGGAATGATGTTATTATATGGTTATCACCTCAAAGCATTAGGCATATTTTTTAGATACAGTAAGATGAGGAATCTCGTCTTCTTTGGGATTTTTTGGGAAACTAGTACAGAGGACAAAGGACATGCTTGATTTCCTTTCAGTAGTCTGTGCTGCTGAGGAAGCTTCATGAGCAGGGTTTTGGTTTATTTTTTTTCATGTTTAATAGTAGAAGTATTGTCAGGGATACTTCTGTCAGGCAAAGGTGAAGAAGGCAAAGGCAGAAGTCAGAGGTGAGGTCACTGGCTGCCAGGAAGGAACCACAGATGGAAGGAAGCGCTGCTCAGGGAGTTGGCAGGTCAGAGCCCAGGTGGGATTTGTCTCACCAGACAGTGCTGGGGCAGCCAGATGCTTACCTTCTCCCATGACTTCCTTGCAGTCGGCAAGATTAAGTGGCCCTGGATTTCCAAAGACTGATTCATCCTGTCTTAGTCACCTGTTTTAGAAGAGATGAATTGCAACACAGAGACTGTCAAGGGCATTGAGATGAGAAATTCAAACTGGACAATGAACTTTTACGCCATTAAAATACAGTGGACATGACATCTGCTCATAAGTATGAGTGAAGATTAGGCTATTTTGAACAGTGGAACTGCCCAAATGCTTTTACAATACTTTTATATATTTAGTTTTTATATATATTTAGGACACAGTATCAGAGCTAGAAGTTCTCCCTAAAGCTCTTACTGCTCACCAGCATAATTTTTATCTTGTTAGTTTGCTGTTCTGTTTTCCATCCATTAGCTGATCTTAATCTATATCTGGGTCATAATATGAGCAGTCACAAAGCTGTATATGGTGAAGGATGAGTAGAGCTCTCTGTCGTCTTTTGATCATATTACTGTCTTCTGCTTATGAGTTTCTTTTGGTTTATGTACTCAGAAAAATGAAAAGTACCTTCCTTCTTTTTCTTTCAGCCTTGTAAAACTTTTCCTTATGCAGTGTCCTCAGATTTCCAATTCTTAACTCAGGTGTCCCACTATGTCATGCAGGGTTTTGTGAGTGCTCATTTTCCTTTGTTTAAACTCCAGAATCCTGCGAGCATCAGCTATCATAGTGCTTTTTACTGTGTATTCCCTGCCTCCACAGCTGCAAAGCAAAATTTCAGGTGTAGTGCAGTTTCAATTTCTATAGCATTCTTTTCACTATCTGAGTAACCAGAAGAATCTGAGAACTTTCAGTAGAATTTCAGTTGAATTTTCATCTTTTCAAAGTATGTGTGATGATGTATGAAAATCAGATTCATTGATTTTGACCACTTTGATGTCTCTGTTTTTTATTATGTACTGTGTGGTATCATGTGCATCATTCACAAAATACATTCAGAAAGCTACATAAAAATGGAAGTGGTTTGGTCCTGTTTGTGTTCCTAGAAACAAATATTTTAAATGCTAGGAAGAAACTTATTTCTAAGTCTAGTTTAATAGTTCAATAAAGTAAACAAATAAATGCAAGGGCAGAATAAAATTGAGGTGGTAAAATAATAGATCAAGCAAAAGGGTAAAAACTCATCCATCTACCATAGCTGCACTTTTGGAAAGGGAAAAGTTGAAAACTTCCAATGAACATAGGACAGATGCCCATTTATAGTATTTGGTATTCTGTTTTCGGATTGTGCTTCAACCTAAATGCACATAAAGTGTATCATTTTTAATAGCTTAATTTTTGACTTTGAGATATTCTGTAAGCTTGCTTTTTTGCTATAGCTATTTGTGGTGGTTACTTGAACTGATGATGATAATCATAAAACCATGGTTTGTCTCCACTGTAAAATATTTTACTGCCTTTGATGGAGCACAGTCTTACTGTGCTGGGTAAATGTACTGACTGTGAAGAGATATTTCCTGCCTAAAAACTCTGATGATTTTTTTCTTAACTTGTGTTTGTCTTTGTCTTACTGGTTCAAAACTCAGGAATATATATTACAGCACGTCCCACATTGTTTTCCTTCTCTGCTGTTTTCTTAGTTGGCCAATTGCTGATCTGTGCCAGCACCAATTACAAGTTAGCACCAGCCTGCAATGTTTATTCAAGTAAAATTCACAGGCTTTTTGTTTGCCTGAGCACTACAGGACAGAAACCTTTTAGGTTCAAGCAAAATAACATATAGGTCTCCCAATTTGTCACATATACTTTAGATATCCTTGCCAACTGTGGCATGTTGACAAAGTATCATAATTTCCAAAGGAAAATGCTCTTTATCCCTTATTTTCTAAATAGTTTTCTTAGGATGAGATCCTGCAAACATAGAAAAGATTACTATTTATTTTCAGCGTGTGGGTAACTCCAGCAGAATTCAGAATTTACTGTTGAAATTACATCGCTCATGCCCACCAAAGCCTATGGTAAAAATTGCACCCACTTCAATGAAACCTGGGAGCCTTGACACTGATTTGGGAGGCAAGATTAGTATTTGACATGACTGATGAAAATGTGGTATCTGCTTTCACTTAAGACTTGCATATCCCTGGATGCCCTGGCTTGATAAAGAACCCTGAAAACAAAAGGCTCTGACAGAATTGTACATGGGACTGTTACCCTCTGTCATTAATGAGAGCTGTGCATGCTCCTGGGCCACACACCAGCAATAAGATTGTCTTCTGTGAGTACCTGATCACCTTTCTACCAAATTAACCAGAGAGAGCTTGTTCTTTTTTTATGTTGACTGCAGAGGAATAGAAAATATTTCATCTGGTATAAGTCCTGACTGTACAAGCTCCTCAGTACTTCTTGGTGTCCTGACTTTCTATCTACAGAATAGCTTTATATTGAAGTGGCATGGCATTTTTCATGCAGTACTAGAGGTTTAGTGTCTGTCTGAACTGTAGCCTGATATGGAGCATAATGACAGGAGTAAGGGTGGGAGCACAGTCACCGACAGTCCCTTTGACGTACTGTCTGATGCAGTATTTTATTTGATCCATTTGGTGGGTGCACAGTTCAGTGTCCCAGTCAGAATGAAACTAAGTCAGCAACTGGTACAGACAGATAGATGCGAAACAGAGATTGAGAGAGGTAAATATAGATAGATATATCACATGAGGTCGTGATGGATGAGAAATTTATGTTTTAGATTCACTAATCTCAGATGTCTCCTGTCTAGATATCATCAAATATGTTGCTCTGTATCTTCCTGTAAGGACAAATGCCCACCAAGGACAGATTAGGGCTGGCAGATTGGCTGGATTCCTGACTAGATTGGAGTTTGCACCCAGGTGGCCAAGAGGATAAACTAGCAGTCCTCAGGGTCCCCTTAATAGCCATGGGATGCTATTTGATTTACCAATGCTATTGTCACACCTTACCTGGGACAACTCTTAACAGGGGATGATCTGCTAGAAGTGTAGTAGTAGTGCATTAACATACTATGAAAAAGACATTTGCACCTCCCACTGAGCAGTGTTTCTATAGCTATACAAGGCCAGGATGAAATAGAAGCTATTAATCTATTTTTTTCTATTGCCATTTTAAAAAAAGACAAAGCCTTTGTATGTGCATTTGGACTAGAACAATCAGCATCCACCAGCTACTGAAATAATTATTTAAGGGGCTGAGAAAAAGTCTGAAGACTACAAGCCTTCCATGATATTTGAGCATGCTTTAAAATGCTGGCCAGTAGATTTAAAACTTAGGGGAAAACCTACTATTTTCTTATGGGTGTTCATTCACCACAGAATGTGTCTGTCCAATTCACTGCATCAACAACCCAGACATTTTGATGGATCCTTTATGAATCTGTGATATTCTCCCCATCCCCCCATCCCCACTGACATAACTATAATAGGCAATGTTAATGTAGGGCGAGACATGCTAGAAAAAAATGCCTATTTTTCTGATAAAAATGATTTAATTCAAGGAATTGGTTTAAATTCTACCAGAACAGTCTATATAAACATCTCCTGGAGAAGGGCTTGTAACTATGCTCTACAAAATACTGCTAAATCCTATCACATGTAGTTCAATGGCTCAGTTGGGAGAGAACCTGAGACAACTCTCTAGAGAGAGCTTGAAAGTATCCCAGACCATTTAAAGGGGATGTTAATGATGATCTAGCTAATTATAACAATCTAAATATCACCACCGTTAGCAATTTAATTTCATATTATAGCATGGCTAAAAGGAGATAAACAGATTATTTATGCCAATTCTGTGTGAAATGTTATGATTTTTGAGTCCTTACTGGGTGTATCCTGTTAGAGACACTCTGCTTTTCCCCCATACCACCTGCCTGATAGTGAACATGTATAGGGTGCTTTTAAGAGCAAACAAAAGAAACTTACTCTGCTTGTTTGTTTGGTGTGTTTATGGCCATGTATCAAAACATCTCTGGCAGAACAACACCACTTTAACTTCTTGTAAAAGGAAAATATTCTTCTGAAGAATGTTCATAGTAATGAAGAGTTTTAATGCAAACATACATCTAAAGTCAAAGAGAGTAAAAGTATTTTGAAAAAAGTTTGTATTAAAGAGATGGAGAGTTCAGACTTTCTATGTAGACAGCTCAAGAGTACACAATATTTTGCTTAAAATTGTCCTTTTTGTCTCTGTGTAAAACTCAGCTCTTAGCCTTAATTTACCTTCAGTAATCAAAACAGAATTTGAAAAAGAAATATGTAACTTCATATATTTGCAAGTGGCAGGGTCTAAAAAATTTACTGCATTTTGATGTGTCTAATTTCATTATACAGCATTAAAAAACCCTGATGATGAATATACGTTATGAATAGCTAGGTTAGTTAGATTAGACATTCAGAGAAATAGGATGGTGTACAAGAGATGATCTGCTAGAGTAAAAAGATAAATCTGATCACTAGGGATCAGCCCTTTTTCCACTGAAATCTAGCAATATCCCCAGTGTTAGCAGAAGAAGGAGAAAGACATAAAGGTTCCTTGCTATGGACTGCCAGAAGGAACTATGTATATCAAGGCTGTCAATGGCTGCAATGAGCAAGCATTCTTAGAAAACTCAGACTCTTGAATGAGGATTATAACTTTGACACACCTGGATATTTGCTGATAAATTTCCATTTTTTTTTCCAATGGCAATAATAAAAATCAAAAATCCAAATAACGACAGGATCCAAAGTTACTAATTTACACTAGTGTGCAGTCCTACATCAGTTTATAATTTCGTTCAAAACCAAGAGATTCCAAACAGTTAGTTCTTTCCTTACTCAGGCCCCACACCATCTGCCTTTCCTAAACCAATTCCCTGACAGTAACTGCAGACAAAGTTTTTGTCCTGACTATTATATCCTTTCCAAATGTGGTCCTCTACACACACCAGTTCTTCATCCCACCTCAGGCCATGAATCTTTTCTTGTGCCCTCAGCCGCAACTTCTGTAGATTGAGGATTTTGACATGGTAAGATCTCATACTCATCTTTTCCTTCCAATAAGTACCTCTTGAGACCTCTTTGCTGTATGAGGCAGCCTTGCAAAGAGGGTGGGGGCAAGATACAGTGGTCAAGTTCTCTTGTGATGGCTATTGTGTAAATGACCAGAAGTCAGTGCCATTGCTCCATATTCCGGTGCTTTACCTGAGGTTGCCCCTGTGAAAGTGCAAAAGACCTGTCTATTTCATAGAATTTATTCTTGTAAGGTATTTGCCTACTGGCAAGAAAGTGACTGTCTTAAAAGCTTTGTCTTTTAAGCTTAAAAGCTTAAAAATGGATGTCACCTGGATAGCAAGTTAAGGTCCTTGAATATGTCCTGTAGAGCATTCACTGGGGCTGGAGAGAAAGTGGAGGATGGGAGTGGTGAGAAGACTGGCCCTTGGTGTCACTGAACATCAGGTCTTTTACATGCAACTTATGTGAGCAGAGTCCCTGCTCTTTCTGACTGTGCTTTTCTGTAACAACAGATGCAGCAAAAAGGGAAGACGAGCATACAGTCTGGAGGCCTGTAATTTTCAAGTCAGAGCCCAAGAAGAAGAGGGGACACAAGGTAGGCTGGAGAAATGCAAAAGTATTGTGCATAATATAACTTAAGGCAGGAATGCCCTGTGGTTGTGGCATATTAAGTCAGAGAAATGAGTTTTGGCATGGGTCAACAGGTCTTCTGCAGGAGCCAATTCCTACTTGAAGGGAAACATAATAGACAAATCTCAGAGGTCAGTTTCTCTTGGAGGGGCAACCCAGATGTGGAAAAATCATTATGTTTTATTAATGTGTAGGTTTTGTCTTCCCATTACATCTTTCAAGTATGATTCCACTGAATTAGACACAAAAGATGACAAGAAAGGCACCTCCCTGAAGAGTTGCCCATTTTCATTTTGTTTAGCTGAAGGATCTTGGGTGCTCTAAGCTTCTTTTGCACTCATCACTGTCAAGGTGTTGAAACATTTACAATATGTTTCAAATGACAAATGTCACCCACTCACCATCGGTTTTTATTTTGTGCTTGGCCGGAGCACACAGAGGCACAGCCAGAAACTTCAGTTATTGTTTCTGTGTTTCCCTTCTCTGAAGAGAATTTCACTGTTCAGAAATACATCACAAGGCTATTTTTCATAAGCAAATTTTAAAGCATTCTATCACCTCTTTGGTTTATAATTTTTTTGTCTGTCTTAATGTTGATGTGAGTTGAGTGTAGAGAAATGTTTGGGGTTATTTATCTCAAACTAGAAATATGTGTCTTGAGCAGAGCTGGTGTGAATAATATTAAAAACAAACAAACTAAACACACACACAAAAAAAGTTGGTTTATGATGTAACGATGTCCATACTCTATGGAAATAACTTCCTTTTTAAAAAGTCTAAGATGAATATTGATTTGAAAACCCAGTCTCAACTTAAAATCATGCCCCAGTTTGAATGCCCCAGTCTTTTAAGCTATTATTAAAAGCAGTATCTTAACATCAGCAATGCTAAATTATGAATGCTTAGGCAAACAGGATTTTCCACATTAATTTGTTTCCTTTACAAAGTATCATTTTGGATGTTGGTTAATTTCCCCTGTTACTTTTAAGGGTTTTCATTATACAAAGAGGAAAAAAAGGAGTTTAAGAAAATTGATTGCATGAAATAGAAAGGAATATGCAATAGGCAGAAAATGAGAGAAGGGTACAATGGGCTGAAGGAATCATACTGCTGTTAAACAGATCTATAAAGGGACCTGAGGTTTGCCTTATCATTCTGTACACCACCACTCCCCCAGCACATATATATGTATCAGGGGGCAGTATACATGTTACATAAAGCACACATATATGGTGGTATATCTAGTACATATAGCTGAAACAAAATATCCACAATACTACACCACTATTATCAGATATTACGAAACAGCTAACATTTTCCTGGGAACATGAAACTGGAAAAGGAAGTCATATAAGATAATAAAAAAGTTGGAAGAATAGCAGCTCTTCAGATTGGTATTCAGATCCTGGTGTTGCACATCCTCTTCCCTGCACAGTGCTATTCCTGTCAGCAGTATCGCTTGGGCAATCAGGGGCTGCTCCTTCCGAGCAGGGGCAGATTTGTCTCTTGGTGAACTGTGAAATCGCTGGCTATGGAGGCATGGAACCAGGGCACAGGCTCTCATCCTGGACCCCGGTGCCCACCTTCAACAGTGCATGTGTGTGCATGGCAGCATGGACGATGCGCACCTCTCACTCAGAGCGAAAGCATCTGACTACTGTGTCTGTGCTGAAAGTCAGGGTGTGCCGACCTGGTGCTGTAAAACCTGCACAAAAAAAGGCATCCCTGGGACCACCAGGGCAATTAGTCTGACCAGGGACATCCATGTACTATAGGCATCTCTCTAAAGCTACTTCTTGCACCCAGAAATGATTTCCAGGTGAAAAACAACTCCAAGCCAGTTAGACTGAGGAAATTAGGGTTGAAGTGTCCCTTTGAGTCAGGTAAGATTCCTTTCTCTTTGTTTCTAAAAAAAACCTTGTGGACCAAGTCACCTCAAACCACAAATACCTGCAGCTTTGTTTTGCAATAAAATTACATTTTCAATGGTGAGACTAAGGAAAGCTTTATGAAATGCACAGCATCAAAAGCCAGTCTTTCACTTCCATCAGCAAATATAACCTTTTCTTTCAAGAACAACTAATTTTTTGGGTACTTTCCAAATGCAGCCCAAGCTCAGGTACCTTGTTAAATTGTATGAATCAGTAGCAAATCTTTATTTGGCTGTGTTGTGAGCCAGGTTATGAGCAAAGGTGCATATGAAGTATCTGACATTGTGATGGCAACTTAAATATATATGTATATATATATATATATACACACACACACTTTTCCCAAGAGCCAGTCCCACCTTGTGACTTGATTGAAAATGGTTGTGGTAATGTTCATCTATGGTTTTTCAAACTCTTTTAATATCAGGGGAGCAATCTGCAGAACTAGGAGAAGGCAAGGTGTCTTGTCAGGACACATCATTTCCCGAAGGATGGAGGTACTGGAACAAATAGCGTCCCAGTTCCTGCTGTTTCTGAACCGCAGCATACTGCTGTGGGAAACCTGCTCGCAAGGAGCCCGGAGGAAGCACGGAGGGCCAAAGACGGAGGCAGCGGAGAGCCCTGTTAGGTAGGGTGAAGGCCAGAGGAGCCTGGCAGGGTGCTGGGGAGGCTGGCAGGTGGGATGGGAAAGGAGGAGCAGGCACAGGCATCACCGCCACTGTTCCCCTCGCCCAAGCACTTGTATTTTTTCCCCAAAAGAGCTATTTTTCGGTGTCACATGGCTTAGGTGAAACTTTCCTTGAAGTCCTTCAGTCAAATCAGCCTGCGGTGCCAAAGCGAAGGCGAGCCCAGAAGCCGCAGCACACAGAGAAAACCCGCCCGGAGGGCTCGTTTTCCCCCAAAAAGCCCTGAATTTTTGGCGGGCTGGAGAAAGGGGTGTCTAAGGCATCGGTGCGCGGGAAACGGGGCTGCAGATGCAAGCTGAGCTGAAGGATGGAGCGGGAAGGGAGGGAGAGGGAGGAAGCGCGACC